>JAJMIH010000046.1:0-100100 GCA_030575175.1 Sugiyamaella novakii
TCAGCAACAATTACCAAGTCAACTAGATCTAAAATGACAAATAGTCGTAGCGGTTCTAATGTCAGAAAATCTCTCGATAAACGGTTCTCACAACTCAGTGTAAATAATCAACACTCCCAATTATATACAACACAAGACGACGATGAAGGGTATATCCCATTTGACCCCACCTCTTATAATAACATTGCCACTACTAACAGCCACACTCAACCAGAATGGCCAATTTCCAGAGCAGATACTTATAGAAGTACAAATTCATCCATAAATACTAACAGTTTGTCTATAATCTCTCATAGTACAACACCTACTTCTGTTAGTAACCATAGCTCATCGAATGGTTCAATGAATCATCACAACGGAAATTACGTACCAGTTGATTCAATTGTGAGAGCCAATACGAATTCTACCATTTCCACAAATTCCACATCATCAGTATCTGGTCGAATGGCGGAATTCATTGAAGATACGCCTGTTAAATTACCAGATGCAAACACAAACACAATCAGCGGTAAACCTTTAAAGTCATTGAAGCTAAGAAAATCAGCTGGGTTTATCAGAAACTTATTCTCTTCATCACCAAATAAAGAGGACGTTTCTACTGATATCGATCACGGTAAAATAATAAATTCATCATCTGCATCCTTAAAACGAACAAAATCTCATTCATCAAGAAAATCCATTTCCTCCACTTCCAGCCATTTACGTAATTCGTTTAGAAGAGTTTCTGCTAAAGCTTTGTCTAAGGCCAGTGGAGGGTTATCCTCATCTTTCAATGGAAATCGCAGTTCTAACTCTCACCACCAGACAACAAGTTGGATAGAAGCTAGAAGAGATATCCACCGTTCTAATACTATCACGAAAAATGAAGCAGATCAACGTAGACTTCAGTTAGAGCTTCATGGAGTTGCTATTAGAGAACCTTTGAAATCTTTGTCGTTAGTGGCTGGTAACGAGACTTTAACTGGTCCTTCAAAGGGAGAGGGTAAGAGAGACATAGCCAAGCAAGATTTTACGAAGGTTGATGAATCAATTGCTGCGTTGACCTCATGGCCAAAATTAATGACACCTGCTGTATTTGCTAGCAGTCGTATTGGCAGACAGTTTGAGTATGATATTGAAAGATTACGAGCAGTATTTGATTTATGTGCATCTAAATTCACATGGGAACAAGCATTACCACATGATGATGAAGACGAAGATGTATCCAGCTTTTCAAGGCTTATGCAAACAAGGAAGGCAACCTCTCAGGAATTGGCATACTGCGTTAAGTCGATGTGTGAGGCACTAGAAATCAAATGTGAGGTAGTTAAAGGACATCTTAAAATCCCCGGCGAGAACTTTGATAATATGAGAGTTGCTAGATTGAATCATTATTGGAACGCAGCTGTTGTGGATAACGAATGGAGATTTCTTGATGTTTCATTAGCAAATCCATCCTTTGCAACTCGCGATTGTTACTATAAAACGGATATGGAAGCTTTCTCAAGATCAGCATCGTCAGCTTTGCGAGTAAATCATTTCTATTTTATGACCCGTCCTGTTGATTTAATTTATACTCATGTTCCATGTTATACTGAAGATCAGTTTATTGTTCCTCCTCTCCGATCAGAGGATGCATTGTCGTTGCCAATCGCTGGACCAGAATTGTTCAAATATGATATGAAGCTTATAGATTTCCATACAGGGTTGACCAAGCTTAATAATCTTGAGATAGCGGAGTTGACTTTATCTGTCCAACATGGAATTGAGTTATTGGCAGAGGTGGTTGTTGGTAATATGACAGATCTTGAAGACTGTGTAAAGGTCCCAGGGCTTGCCCAGGCTTATTGGGAGAATAACAGAAGATATTTCCGAGTCAAAGGTTATTTGCCTGAACCTTATAGCCAAGGAGTTCTTAACATATATGTTGGGGAGAGAGGAAGTTTACAATCAATCAATAGGAATACATTGGGACTGGCATACTCGATTGGTATTACACATTCTGGTGAAAATGCACCGTTGGAGTTTTTGACTCGACATCCGACTCCTCATTGTAAAAGACAAGATCTTTATGTTAAGCAGCCACAATGCAAGAAGTTATTAGAAGGAAATAGCTATGCTTTTTCAGTGAGGCAGCATCCAGCTGGAGGAATTACATCTGGCTCAGGATTTGCACGCACTAAACTTGGTATTCAGTCACCATCAGGACGAGTTACGAAGATGCACATTACGGAGGGGCATGGTCATGTTTCTGGTACGTGGGAAGCGTCAGTGAAGTGTGCGGAAGTTGGAACATGGAGAGGGTTAATATTGGCCGACAGTGGAAATGCATGGAGTGTATTTGCTGAATGGTATTGCACTTAAGAGGTATACTCGTATATTTTAATCTATTTATTTTCAAAATACTATCTCTCCGCGCAGCGGAGCCACGGGTCTGGGCAAAGCCCAGCCGCCGGAGGCAGACTACAGTTGCAGAATAACGGAGTTTATCTGAAGATCTCCAATAAACTGAAAGGATATCCGCCATTCTTGACTTGGAATTTGGTCAAGAGGAAACTGAGAGCAACGAGAATGATAAGGGAGAGGAATGACACGGAGAACATTTGAATTTGAGGGTTGGAGATACGAGGAACTTTGATAATGAGGGAAATAGTAGCGAAAGCAAGAATGGCGTAAGTGATAGCAATAAATTGGGTTTCAATGGCTACTTGGTTTGCATGACCACCTACGAAATAAGCAATTCCTCCTTTACCATCACCAGCGACATAAGGGGTTTTGCGGATTTGATTGAACATGTGACCAGCAGTGAACATGAGGATAGCTACAAGAGAGACGGCAATCCAAAGTTGTTTTTTTTGTAAAACGGCTAGAATAAGAGCGTATGAATATTTGAGGATACCAATTACAAGAGCAATACCTCCGATAGTAATGAAGAGTCTATCCCACGCAAAAGGTTCATGAATAACTATGTTAAATCCATAAGAATTACGGAAGTGTTCTGTTAATAATTTGAGTTGACTTTCATTTGGAACAAATTGATAATGATCAAATCCGGAATTAACAGGACTTGAACCTTCAGTGGATTTGTAGATATAAAGGTTAGGAGCATGATTCAATCCCAATTGCATAAAACTTCCTTGAGTTTCAGAAATATCAGCAATTGCAAAGAAAAGCCCATCACCTTTAGGATGATCTTGCTTCCAACTAGAAGCGATTTTTTCAAAAGGAGGGCCTACAATTTTACAAAATTGACAACCGTATTTAGGAGCTTCAGCAGTTAATAATACAGCTACAGTATAATCTCTTGGGCCTTCAACAACTTTGGAGAAAGTATCATCAGTTAGACGGATGATTCCATTTGAATCTTTTAGAGAGTTAAGATATTTTGAATCGTATTTAGTATCAATTGCAAATATAATAGAAGCAAATGACAGCCACAACGTTAAGAAGTTAAATTTGAACATTGTGGGATAAGAATCGAGATAAAATCTAATTCTTTAGTAGTTTGGATGTTTCCTCGAAGTGAAGGAAGCTTGAGCCAGTGTTTCGGTGTCACGTTTCAATAGTATTATCTGGCGCGCACGCGCGTGCTTGAAGAAGAGAGGTATTACCCTAACCCACAAGAAGGTTGAAGATCAGACCTGGTCAGAGTTTATTGATATTTACCAATTCTAGATCTTGTATCAGAAGTGTGAGTCGAACTAATTATGTGAAAGAGTACTAATTGAGGGACAAGGGTCGTCGATTTATAGAGATACCCTCGAACTGTTTGAGAACTGTACTCCAGTCACTTTAACGAGCACTTGCGCGTGCGCGCTTAGAATTTACCCCTGACTGGTTCATATGAGATGCAGGATATCTCTAGGGGAATCTACGGTCGTTGTCTCTTTAACGGTGGGTTACCTAAATAAAATAGATGCTGTAGAAGTTCAGATTACTCAACTAAAGCTTGATAGACAGCTGAAACATAGGTGTAAGGTGCGGTACACTCTAGTAGAAGATACGACGAAACAACTCAGGATTATGCAAAATACTTTCTCGGTGGTATGAAGATAAATGGAAGCTGATACTCCACGAGTGGAGGGAGCTACGGGTCCGGGCAGAGTATGAAGATAAATGGAAGTTGACACTCCACGAGCGGAGGGAGATACGGGTCCGAGCAGAACCCGGCCGCCGGAGGAATAAACGCAGGGTTCAGGTGGAGTTGCGGCTGCAGCCGCAGATAGGGTCAAAAAGTGCTAGCGTAATTTAGAGACTGACTACGTAAATTTTAAGCCACACGGTGAAAAATTAATCGGCCGTCAGAAAAGTGGTGATGAAAGGGAAGGAAGCGGATTATATTTCACACACGACAAACGTGAATCGGGGACAAAAGTCGTTTTCAAAGGAAAGTAAAATAATGTCCAAATTCTTTGCTGGTTCCGATAGTGAATCTTCATCATCTGATGAGGAACTTTATTCTTCTTCTGGAGAAGAGGAGAAGGATGTTTCTTCTGAAGAGGAATCATCTGAAGAAGAATCTGAAGATGAATCAAGTGATGAAGAGTCTTCAGATGATGAAGGAGGAGCTGGAGGTGCTAAAAAGGGTACTCCTGGTTATTATATGAGAAATCAATTCTTAAAAGGAGGAGCTGCTGCTGCCCAAGATTCAGATGAAGAATCTGAAGATGAAGGAAAGAGAGTTGTTAAATCAGCTAAAGATAAGCTTGTTGATGAAATTGATGGCTCAATTAAGGCTATTGAAAATGGCAAGAAAATCAATGATTGGGTTGCTATTTCTGGTGAATTTGATAAGATTAATCGATTAGCTGAACGTGCTGGTAAACAATATAATACTACTCCTCCTCAATATATTAAGATGTTGATGGAATTAGATGATTTTTCTCAAGAAGCAGTTAAGAATGAAAAGCAAGCAAAGAAGAAGATGAATGCTTCAAACAGTAGAGCTTTGAATACTATTAAGCAACGTATTAAGAAGACTAGTAAAGGGTTTGAGGATAAGATTGCTGCTTATAAAGCTGATCCAGAACTTTATGAGAAGGAATTGAAAGGTGAAGTTGAAGAAGTTGTTGAAAAACCAGTTAAAAAAGCTGCTGTTGCTGGAAGTGCTGCTGCTGCTTTAGCTACTGTTGAAGATGATAATGATGGATTTGCTACTGTAGGTAAATCTGGTAAAATCCTTCAATATACATCAGAAAATATCTTTAAAACTTTACTTTCAATTGTTGAATCTCGTGGTAAGAAAAATACTGATAGAGGTGAACAAATCAAAACTCTTGAAGAATTATTTAAAGTTGCTGAAAGTACTTATCAAAAGATTTCTGTTCTTTTAATGTTAATTCCTATTAGATTTGATCTTACATCTGCTGGTGCAGTTATGCCTAATAGCAATTGGAAAGCTGCTGAAAAGGATATTCGTACTCTTTTCACTGTTCTTGAAGAAAATTCAACTACTTATAGAGTTATTGAATCTGCAAGTGAACCAGAAGATCTTGAAGAAGGTCCTCAACCAGGTCCTGATGGAGTTAAAGAAATTCCTGGTAGTGTAACTTCACTTATTGAACGTCTTGATGATGAACTTACTCGTGCTCTTCAAAATATCGATCCTCATACTACTGAATACGTTGATAGATTACGTGATGAAGCTGAATTATATAACCTCATCATTCGTGGTCAACTTTATTTGGAATCAAGCTTAAAACCTGGTCAACAACCTCATACATCTGAATCTCTTAGTCGACTTTTAGTACGAAGGCTTGATCATATTTACTTCAAACCAACTTCAGTTATCATTACTTCTGAACAAGATTCATGGACTAAAATTCCTACTTCAGCCATTCCAAACCAAAAACTCATCACTCCTAAAATCTCTTCTGATGTTTCTTTAACTGATAAAAATTATACTATTGAACTTATCGATAATATTTGTTCAGTTCTTTATCAACAACAAAGTACTATTTTCAGAACAAAGGCTATGTTGAGTCATATTTATCATTATGCTTTAAATGATCATTATTTTAAAGCTCGTGATTTATTTTTGATGTCACATTTACAATCATCTATTCATACTGCTGACCCAACTATTCAAGTTTTTTATAATCGTGCGTTGGTTCAAGTTGGTTTGTGTGCATTCAGAATCGGACTTATTGTTGAATGTCAACAATCTTTACAAGAAATTTGTTCTTCATCTCGTCTCAAGGAACTTCTTGGCCAAGGTGTTACTAAATTTGTTCAAGTTAGTACTCCTGATAAGCAAAGATTACTTCCATTCCATATGCACATTAACCTTGAACTTTTAGAATGTGTTTATCTTACTGCTTCTTTATTAATTGAAATTCCTCTTATGGCATCTCTTGGTAATTCTATTGATGCTAGAAAGAAGATTGTTTCAAAACCATTTAGAAGAATGCTTGATTATCATGACAGACAAGTATTTACTGGACCACCAGAGAATACTCGTGATCATATTATGCAAGCTGGTAAAGCATTATTGAACGGTGACTGGACTTCTGCTCGTGATTTATTAATTTCTATTAAGATTTGGTCTCTTCTTAGTAACTGTGAAGATATCAAGACTATGCTTGCTGTTAAACTTCAAGAAGAGGGATTGAGAACATATCTTTTTAATTATGGATCATGTTATGAATCATTATCGTTGAAAACATTAGCTTCATTATTTGACCTTTCTGAACGAAAGGTTGCTGCTATTGTTTCTAAAATGATTGCATCTGAAGAAATTGCTGCTGCTCTTGATCAAAAATCCAATGCAATTGTCTTCCGTAAGGGAGTTGAATTATCCAATTTACAAGTTCTTGCACAAGCACTTGCTGAAAAAGCCGTTCAATTGGCAGAAAGAAATGAGAGATTAGCAGCTGGTGGACATCAATTATCAGAACAGAATAATAGTAGTGGTCCTAATAAGACTGGTGGACAAACTGGACAGACCGGACAAACTGATCGTTCAAACACTGATCGTAATAACCAAAGAGGTCAAAATAGACAAGGAAATACTGGTCGTAGAGATAATCAACAGCCAAGAACTGTTCGTGCTTAACGATGATGATTAATGTAGTTTAAGAATGCATGAGATTATTAGCTTACATTCATTTGTTTGTAATGAACATTATATATGCTTTGCTTATTAAAAATAAAATTTATAATATTCTTTTAAGGCAGAGGGGGTTTGTATCAAGGAAGGAAAATTCATTTCACTGTCTTATTCATCATGGCTCTTTTTGCTCGCCCCTCGCTTCGTCATCAAATTAAATATATTTACATTACATAATTTAAATAAAATAATTTTTCCACAAGACTCCCTCCAAATCTTCAAGTTGCTCAGATGTGAATATTTTAGAATCAATATGCCATGTATCCTGTCTTGTTTTCTTGAAATCTCCCAATGTAGCTTTAACGCTCTTTCCAACCATTCCAGGGTCATTTGCTGCTTTAATAGCAAGAATCTGCATTACTTGAGGAATCCAATGAGGTGGTGGACTCTGATAAGGGAATGCCTTGACAAGTGCTCCAAGTCCTAATACTGCTGAATGTCGTTTAACCATTGCAAATTGATATTCGTTTAGAGGAACACCAGTCCGAGAAATTGGAGTGCCAGGACGACTTGGAAATGGTGAACCAGCAATACTAACTGCAGGTGTACGACGGATTGTTTTCCAATTTCTAGTCTCATAAAGTAAAGCAGTACATTGTTTTTGAAGACTAGAGATAAGTTTGGCTTGTTCAGCTACTGGCGAGCATCTGACTAACCCAGCTAGAGTCTCTGCAGCAAGTTCACGAACTTCTAATTGAACATCTTGTAACATATCAGTAACTGAATTAATCAACCATGACCTCTGTTGTTCATTCATTTTAAATAATTGTCTGAAAAAGAACGCTTGTATGTATGATAAAATACTAATCCTTTGATGCCAAGTTGTAGCCTTAGTTCCAATATCAACAATCATATCTACCATTAATTGAATAAACTGCGTTGGACATGGAATATTACCCAACAATTTAAACAACGAAACAGCTGATAACATCACTTCTTCTTCGTCTCTAACATTTAAAAAGTTTAGCAATGCAGGGATAACAGTCTTCGGGAGGAGAGGAATTAAAGAAACTGCATATGATTTTCTGAATAGAGTTTCTAAAAATAACGATAGGGTCTTGGCAGCAAGGACATATTCTGAAGATCCCCCTCTTCCATTCGCATCTCTTTCCAATCTCCAATTCTCTAATCTATCAAATGCATTCTCTATTCTAACCGACAATTCATCACTCATCTTATAACATAACAATCCAACTGGCCCACTTTCATAATTAGCTTTAAGTAAGTCTTCAACTCTTCCAAATGATTCATGATAACGAGTTGAATATAAAACAGCTAAAGTTTTAGCTACCTCATCTCTCACTCCTTGCAAAGGATGAGTTATGTTGTCCCATAAATTATCAATAATATCATCCACATTATGTTGATAATACCAACCAATAGACCCTACGGATTTTCTCAACAAACTCAACCTAGAACTATCCTTAACTCCTGTACTTGATGTATCGGTCGTAAGACGAATTTCATTAATAAGTTTTTCAACTTTCCAAGCCCGGCGACAGTCAATATAAATTGATGACCACCATACAAACGACCTCCAATACTCAATATTATCATGAGCAATGTTTTTATCCAATACGTCGGAAAATATTTTAATCAGAAGATTTACTTTTTTATTCACCGTTTCCTCACCCTCCGTGAATTTCAAAGAATCAATTATTGCCGAACACATTTCTGCAACACATCTATGAGAATTCTTATCTTCAGGATTGTAAACTTCTTCAACAAGTTGTAAAAAACTATCGATAGTAATAGGTGTGAATCCAAGACCAATCAGACGAAGAATAATCTTGAAAAAAATTGCATTTGTGACATCAAAATAGTCATCCTCAACTCTTGGTTCTTCTAAATGTCTTTCAATAACACTAGCAATCCATTCTTCTGTCATCATTGAACCAAATGCGCTAACAGCTATTTCATCTTCCTCACTAAATTTTAAATTATCCTTATAAGCTGCTTTATCAGCTTCGAACTTCTTTGGCCATACAAGCCATCCATAATTCGCATTACCTTTATCCAGGTAATATGTAGGATTTTCAAAACTTTCTAATTCTGCAGAAAACAATTCTTGGAAATTTTCTACAGAACTATCAACAATAATACCGTTATCAGATAAAATACTATCCTCATCACAATCCAACAAAAATCGCTTGTAATCATACCCGCTATTTGCTAAATTGAATAATTTACTAGAAATCATGAATAATCCATGCATACAAATCGCTTTAATTCCAGGGTGAGGACTTAAAGCGCCGTTCCCAAGTTGAATCAAAACTTTAGGTCCAATAGGCATTTGAGGAGATCCACAGATGGCAGTAAATAAACCAGAATTCACAGCAGTTAATTTCCAATGTAATTCTTTTTGTTCATTATCTTTCTCTAAATGATCTATTAAGTTTTTTAATTCCGCTTCTGCTTGTGACCGTTTGTCCTTCTTTTTCGTTATTAATTGTTCAATTTTTTTGGAAATAGATTTGTATTCACCATCAATAATTGCAACTGACTCATCTGGTTTTAATACATCAACAGACTTCATATCAATACTAATAATATTAAGAGGAAGGCGGATATTAGTAGTGAAATAGTTGTATAATGAAGTAGCAACTGAATTAAGACTAGGGTAATCCGCTTGCATGGCTAGTTTGATATAATCAACAAAAGGAACGAGGTGTTTGAAATCACGTTTGATAGCTGATTGTAGGATGCGTAGATTTAATAGACGAATCGCACTCTCGGCTTTATTGTATTCTTGAGATTGAAGAGAAAGGTTCAATTCTCTTAATATAAATGGATAAATTTGTGCTTTAGATCCAATAAGAATTTTGATCCCTGATTCAAATGAAGATTGTCCATTTCTACGGATATCTGGGTAGATTGACAGACAAGATTTGACACTATCGTATAAAAGGGTCTTCTCCAATTCAGTCATTTTTCTTGGTCCCATATTATGAGCCAATCTTTCATAATGATAGACATAGGCCCTACGACTGAGTACTGGTCTAGGGTATTCTTTTCGTAAGCCTGGGATTCGGAAATGTTTCGTTTCGTAGCTGTATAATGCTATAAGAGAATCGATTGTTTTAGCAGATTTTTCCATTCCAACATCAGAAAACCATACTTTACATGCAAACAAGAGAGCTTTAAAAGACGCAATATCATTATCTCTATTTTTCATCAGATAACTATGAGTCTCGTGTAAAAATCTACCAATATCAAGACGTAGCTCATGAATTTTATGATACAATGGATCATCTAATTTTGTTTTGTTTTCAAAGAAATAATTTACTGGATACTCGCGATATTTCTTGAGATCGACGATTTCTCCTTCAATATCCAAATCGTCATCTCCAGCAATAAGATTATCTTGCATTAATTCATCTTCATCACTGGAATAATCTGAATCTGAATCTGCTTCTTCTTGAGATTCACTTTCGTCATATTCAGAATCTCCACCAGTCTCGTAAATGGCTCCATGTTTATCATATCTCGAATCGAATAACAAAGCAATGCCAGAAGTTGCAGTGCGAATATATGTGACATTATTAGAAATAATATCAGATATCTCAGTAACAGAAAATTTCTTTCCTCCATTATCATCATCATTAACAACCTCTCTAACAGAATCCATTGATATTTGACAATGCTTAGAGTATAACTCTTCTGCAAATTCTACCTCTTCCCTATTCGGAACATGCCATTTCAATTGTAAATTATTTGGATCAATTTTAGCACCCCAATGTTCAAGACCAACTTTAACTCCATCGGCAACCAAACTATAATCATTGGCAATAGTTGTAGTTAAAGTCATTAATGTATGATGAATAGCATTTGACACATGATATACAATCGATCCTTTACAATGTTTTCGTAAATACAAAGTAATTTCCATGACTTGCTCTTTAAACGGCAATACCTCAGAAAATGCATGAGCCAATGACATATTCAAAATCGAAAGATACCAAATTAACGCTCTATCACGAGGTAAAATTTCACTCCCACTCCTAGTCGATCCTGCGCCATTTTCCTCAATTTCCTCCTTAATTTTATTATATAACATTTGAAAAAATTTTGGAAATGCAACTTTAGGATTAACTTTAACTAAACAACCACAAATATGAGCAATTGGATCAGTAGCATTATGAATAACATTATTTTGAACAAATTCAAGCACGTGATTCATTATACGATTAAAAAGATTTGGAGATACAGCTCCTAATACAGCCGTAATCGCAGGAGGTAAAGCATTAGCAACATGAGCCTCTGGCGAATCTCTTGAAGATTTAGAAGATCCCGAACCAGACCCAGAATTATCCGGTAAATTTTCCAACATTGCAAATATACGATCGAAAACCATAATTACGAATTCATCAAATGCAGCAGTTGAAGATCTTACAATATCTGGTAATAATTCCTCCGGTAATATAGGCAACTCACCATGTTCTTCTAAATGAGATACCGATCCAGAAATATATTCCATTGCTAATCCAGATCCAATATTCTCACTAATATCATAAAATGGAACATTCAAAGCAACTGCTTGAATAAAAGATAATGAATTTAAAGTTTTCGATAAATCATTTGCATCGATTCCAGGAACCGCTAGTCCTAACAACGTCGTAATATGTAAAGCATATTTCGGTTCCTGAGAAATCTTTCTTGCTAAAACAGTCAATGATTTTAAAGAACTCATTGTTCGATGGGTTTCTACCAACCCTTGAAGCGATGGATATACTTCCCCTAACAACCTAGGGATAATCAAATCCGGGCTTAAATAAGCCAACCCTTGTAATGCTTCAAGTGCACTAGAAACTACCGTAGAACTTTTAGCATGAATACCCAAAAATGTAGCATTCCTCAATATCAATACAAATCTATCTTTCACCTTTGAAGTTAAATGACGTTCTTCAGGTATCACCGATTCTTCTGTAGACTGCACATTCCATCTTAATAAGAAAATCTCAACCATTAAAGCAATTGTCTGCATAATATTTCTTGTCCAGTTACCGTAATTTGAAGGATGACAGAAAGTCTCAACAGCATGAATCAAACTCTCTAATCTATCCAAAATTCCATCTGGCTCCAACCCGCTCTCAGCTGACAACGAATAAACAATAATATTCGCAATTGGACGTGCACATCTAATCTTCTTCTCTCTATCTGATTTTAAACTAACCGTCTCATTCGATTGAACATATGGAGATCCCACATAAGAAACCGGCACCTCTAATAACCTCAATATAGAAGTGAAAACAATCGACAACTGATCTTCAGTCAAAATTCCATACTTATTAAACTCTACCAACTTCGAAGAAATACTATCCGATACTAAAGTTGCAACCAAATCTAATGTTTGAAAATCATACAACGATGACCTAGGTAATAAAGACCACATATGAAACACCGTTGGTAATATATATTTAGGCATTATTTTTGGTTCCTCTCCATCATATGGAACTGCTGGTGTTAATAAAATCAACAAACTCATAACATTATGTGATACACTCGCTTTAGAAACCGTATACTGTCCCTGTTAGTCTACCATCTCTTTGCCTCCGGCGGCTGGGCTCCGCCCAGACCCGTTGTTCTCGCTGCGCGAGAATACTCACATTCGGTAATATCTCCTCTAAAATCTCCAACGTCAATTCCGGCCTAATCAAATGTCGTGCAACCTGCGCCAACCTTGATAATATCGAAAACGACTTGGAAATACTCCCATCATAACTCGACTGCTGCGGAAACGCCAACTTCCTCATAACAACAACCAGCGTCCGCCAATCAAGATCCAAATCTTCAGGTTTGATCGTATCTTGAAATGCATCATCTTTACATAACAGGCAAAACATGTTAATAAACTTCTCCATTGCGGACCCATCTGTTCCTGCCAATGCTAACGAATAATATAACTTAATCAGCTTGATCCTTGTCTCCAATGGCATATCAAATTTCAACCCAATCCATGTTCGTAACTCTTTCGTCCAGTGATAAACCGCTGGCCCAGTACTATTACCAATAATCCCTTTTAAATCATCTCCCTTAATTGCAATATATAAATTGGCAATCACATGATCCAAATGATCCAATCTCTCCTGTTCAGTCTCACATTTATATGGCAGTACTGATATATAGGGGAACGTTCTAGGACGACTTCTGAACGCATTGCCCTTTGATTTGGCAATTGTATTTGGATCAGTAGATGGGGGTGTCATTTTACTTATTAAGTTAGTAAATCAATTGATAAGACTGGTCAATTGATGGCGTATTAAACAATCACAAGTGCTCCATTACCAATCCCTAAACGCTATCGCTACGCTACTCACAACTTATCACTACTCTCAACTTATATTCTATCAATTGACTTCTTATTTCATTCTTTCCTAAATCCACAATTCGAAACGGATTCTATCTCTAATCCCACCAGCAATTATTGCTGTTGACGTAAGATTAAATGAAACTAAATTGTTTGGCAGTGGAGGCAAAGTTGCACCAAAATGTTATCCCAAATCTGGCGAGCAATCAAGCGCGTTGGCGGCTAGATCATACGGTAAAGCGGCTGAACAAAATCTGGGGCGGTAACTGCGGCGGAGGCGCCTCGTAAGCCTCACAGTCATAAATCATAAAATTGGGGCGTTAGGTGCGGCGGTGTCGCCCCGTAAGCCGCAAAAATCACAAATCATAAAATTTCAACTAGCGGAGATTTATCATAAAACGAGGTGCATCTTTTATATCAAAGATGTAAGGGAGATAATGTTAAGGTGGTCTGGTGCCTGTTGCCCTTCCCCGATGTCGTTGCTAGGTGGGTGCTATGGTCTGGTAAGCGGCGCTAAACGCCTCACCAGGCTTTTACGGCATTCGAGCCGCCCTTCCCGAAACTACTATTCTTGGTGTGGGCGGGTCTCTAAAATAGATAAGATCTGATAGCCGATATATTGTTAGATCTCGGGCGCGGGCATTCTGGGGCAAGCTGGAGTTGGCTGGTGGTTGGTGCCCATAGATAGATAAGATTAGCAGGGGTATGAGTCAAGATAAAGTTAAAGGCGGAAGTAACGTGAAATAGACGGAGATTGTATTAAGTTTAGAAGATAATATATCTTTAGTTGGTGAAATCACTGTAGCTGTATTTGAAAGTCTCGTACTGCTAACTTCTTTTCTTCAAACTACAAGTTAAGCTACTTGATCTAAACTCACTCTTAGCCAAGGAACTCTCGGATAGTTTAAGAAAAGAAACAATTGTACTACTGAAAGTAGGATTATCATATCTCCAGCTTCTAGATTGGTTCATTTCTCAGATAATCACGTATTGATGCCTCTTGATATACGAATGTAACATGCATGTTTACTCTGAAACCTATGCCCATAATATTGGCAGTGGCATCACGCCAAGAGATAACGGATAATAAAACGGAAATTCGTCGAACTAGATACCCCATTCGTCCCTTAACTCCTCGAATACCGAACTAATAGGTTATTCGTCTAATCATCTCCCCGAGATCGATGCGAGACATTAGCTCATTGATGACAGAGAGCTAGTCAGACTCCTAGTCAAACTCCTAGTCAAACTCCTAGTCAAACTCCTAGTCAAACTCCTAGTCAGACTCCTAGTCCTATTTGATCAAAAAGAAATATGACAACTTTGCTTAGACTTTCTTATAGTTAGGTACCAATTAGCACATGATGAAGTGAAGCTATACGGCAGATAGACAAAATTACTAATTTAGTTGGAAGCACTCTTCTAACAATGGTTAAGAATGAACACATGGTAGAGATGGTTGCGGGAATCCCGCTTGTATAGGGAACGATCGTAACAACGATCGAATCAAGAATCGAGTAGAAATTTCATAATCCGTCTTGGCTTGGCTTTCTTCCTTTCTTGATCTTTATTGTATCGGTCGGCCAAGGTTGAGATCGACGATTTGATGTGATATCATCAGGGTAAAATTTGTTTCATATTTTCTTTTCAAAAATATGGGCATGATAGAAACGTCATTCATTACTTAAATTAGTTTCTGATTAAGGATGATTTAGTCAAATTGAAACGGCTTATCAGAGATGGATAGAAGTGTTTGGTATGGAATAACTATAGAAGGTGATATCTCTCCATCTCATATTATATGAATACACGTGGGATCACATAGAAGCTTTACTCCAAGCCTACTAAGCCTACTCCCAGCCTCTAAGCCTATATGCCTATAAGCCTACTCTAAGCCTACTCATGGGTAAATAAAATTATCTAACCTCGTACAGATCATCTCCACTTTGTTGAATTCGGTTACCACCAAAATCATCTTAAAAACGGTTAAGCATTTGAATAGGTCTGCATGAATAATACCATATCTACTCGAAGATAATATTATCATCCATTCTCAAAGATATAATATTATGTTAGATTCGGTATTCTTATCTCTATTCATTTCTTGCATAAAACATCCTATGTATAGAACATTTTTAACAAAAAAAGCAATAGATCTGCAAACTACTGGATAAATAGAGTTGATTATAACCGTTGGTACCTTATATTCATATTAGTGTATGTATTCGTCCGATAAAGATTTAAGAGGCGGCCGTCAAGATTAACTTTGCAAGTGAATGGGCGGCCATTATCATTGGTATAAAATGGAAATGCTTATCGGAATATCGGTCAATTCATTGTACGACTATTATCAGATCATAATCCTGGAATGAATTTAGGAAATCTGCCAGGAAAATAATAAATGTTCTGTGAGTTTTCTATTGCATATAAGACAATAGTTGTTTTGTTAGGTACGAATCCGATCGGAAAGGAATTACTTGATGTGGATTAATAAGTGAGTACGATTAGAGGGATTATGGAGATCACGCAGAGCAGCCAGTTGTTTGCTTGGATTGGCGCCAGCGCCAGAGCCAGCGCCAGCGCCAGCCACCGTATAGTAATACGGGTAGAGAGAGATGGAGCCTGAAGCAATGTCTCAGGATCGGATGTGAGAAGCAACTTCTAGGGTCAGAAATAATGTCTCAGGCGGTCAATCTAATGGACCGGGGAGTATCCATAGGACGGGACGGGAATGAGAGGGGAGTGGGATGGGAGCGGGAGAGGAGCGGGAGAGGAGCGGGATGGGAACGAGAGTAGCATAAGTAATGCCTGTACGATAAAATATTTACTACCATTTGCCCTTCAACCTCTATTATTCATTGTTCGATCCACCAATTAACTTCAATTCATTCCTTCCTTCTCATATCAACCCCACCTGATAACGAGGCAGGTATCTCCGGATAGTCTAACAAATTATTTAGTTAGATTGAACGATTATACATAAAACACTAGTTAATAACGGAGATACGATCATAATAATAAAATTATTATCTCACCATCATACTCATTATATCACTCACTATATCACAATATCACTATATCACTCACATTTACTCTAATCTCTCTTATCATACTCAGTAATACAATAACATCGCTTATCTGCTCCATCTAATCAAAACCCCTAACCTACAAGCACTCATCGATCTAACTCTTTTTATAAATAACTAATTGGCACCGATTTAGAATCAAACATTATGCATAGTATCGACTCGGGAAATAACTAAATCAAGCTGTCGAGCTAGATTTCAGGTACGGTGGTTGCCCTGGAAAAAGAACTACGAAACTACTGCACAAAACATGTGATTGTACTAGCGAATGGTAGCGCATGCAAGAGTGGAAGAGAGGAAAGGCTGAATGTACGGCAAAGTTAGGTGGTGATCTGAATACCCGTGTTGGCCGTATACATCCAGCCTATCAAGGCCGCATTCACCGCACCGCATCAGCGCATCTACCGCACCGCATCCATGGCCGCATACTTTTTTAAATGTGGAAATCAACTTCCGAAAGCCGTCCGGGAGTTATCCCCGAAGATTCCATTCCCCTCAATCAGAGTCCCTGAGGAGAGTGAGATGAGTCCCTGAGTTTAGTCCCTGAGTTGAGAGTGAGTGTGAGAGTGAGAGTGAGTGTGAGAGTGAGTGTGAGAGTGAGCGAGTCTCAATCTGAGCTCTGTATCTACTCTTACCTCAATTCTCGCTCTCTCACCTCGTTTACCCTCCTCCTCCTCCTCCTCATCCTCATCCTCATCCTCCTCTACACTACTCTATTTACGACTAATATCAGTATCCCCCACTCGATCATGTGTAAAGTGTATAACTCTACAAGCGTATAACCATACTGCCATTCTTCACTTGGTTAAGCTTAAACTATTTGTTTTGTTTTCATACCTTGCTTAATCTAACCAAACTATAAAACCTGCGTCTTGTCAATTGGTTGCCCCCAATTTAACCGTTATTACGATAGATTATTTAATTTATATTAATGTCTTAGTATGACTTGACTA
This sequence comes from Sugiyamaella novakii, assembly GCA_030575175.1. Lineage (NCBI taxonomy): Eukaryota > Fungi > Ascomycota > Dipodascomycetes > Dipodascales > Trichomonascaceae > Sugiyamaella > Sugiyamaella novakii. The sequence goes on from JAJMIH010000046.1 coordinate 17,434, forward strand.
TTTGAGAGCTTGCTCTCGATAAGTTAATAAGATTAGACGGGCCTAAGACGACCAAGACCTAATTCAAGACCTAATTCCCCACACAATCGAGTATCAGGTGGTCAATTAGTGTGGTGGCTGTCAACTAGCTAGGATAGGAGGATGTCAATAATCGTATGAGTTAGAGTGAGGGGAGGGGGAAGAGGAGAGGAGGATCGAGGTTATCCATAACAGCTACGCTACTCTATACTCTCTACGCTACTCTATACTCTCCACGCTACTCTATACTCTCTACACTACTCCACTCTACTCTACACTACACTACACTACTCTACTCTACTCTACTCTACTCCTCTCTTCTCTACTCTACTCTTCTCTACTCTACACTACTCTCTCTACACATCTCCCATTATCAATACATAGTTAGACATCTTCATTATTAATATACTTGTAATACGTTTACAAATGATTATTTAATTTAATGTAATCATAAATAATCAAATCTCCCTCTCTCTCTTTACCAATCCTTATCAATACTCTACTGCTCGTTCAGGCCCCTCGCATTTGTTGACTAACGTTTAAAACTCTTACTGAAATCTTACTTAGTAACATTGCTATTGTACCTTACACTTCAACCGATGGAACTATCCTCGAATAGTTAACTAGATCTTCACAATACTATTGGTTAGGTATATAGCGGATATAGAAACGAAAAATTATGTTTATACGTTTATTAGCTGCTATGTAATGAATGAATTCAGCCTGTCATTAATAAATAAAATAATAAAATAAAAATAAATAAAAAAAACGTAGCGTAACGCTACCATTTTAACGTTTAATCTATCGACACACTTCTCTTCTTCTTTTGTGGACAAAACTTATAATCTGGATGTAATGCTCGATGAAGTTCCTTTTCTTGTTCTGCGATGCGTGCAAATTCATCTTTTAACTCTTTTGATTCTGTTTGCCACATTAATCCGATGATTTGTGATATGTTTTGATGATTAAGTCGTAATTGAGAACTCATAGCATATGCCATGGCTGATTGGGTTTGTGATTTGCGATAAAGCATGAATGAATTGAGAGGTCTTTTGACGTAATGAGGTTTTTGCTTTCTATGCTTTTTCTTTTTAATAATGGTCCCATCGGGTGCGGTGGTAACATCAGAATCATCATTATTTGCAACGAATGCTCCACTTCCCATGGTGATTTTAATATAAACATCTTCACCTCTGAATCTATTAACTTCGTTGTCTTGTTTACCTTTGGTGTTGGAGTAGAGGGTTAAAACTGATTCAACAGTTTCAATATCAATTCCTTTTTCCATTGCAAGGGTTTTTATTTTAGAAATTCTTTGCTCACTCATACGAGAAAGTTTAACCCATTTTGTGTAGCTCATTTTTTTAATAATTTCATTCTGACGTTCTCTTGTTTGTTGTGGGGAGAGGGGGGATGGGGGGGAGGAATGAGTTGATGGAGGAGACATTGGCATTGGATTATCGACTTGAATCATTGAAAGGGAGATTGATTGAAGTTGAGGTTGATTGATAGGGACGAAGGAGGAGGAATTGAAGGTGATAGCTGATGGGGGAGAAGTAGCAGCGGCAGCGGCAGCGGAAGCAGCAGAAGCAGCTGCAACTCTTCCAGAATTCATCTCATCATCAGTATCATCCTCAGGAGTAGCAGGAAGATTCGTATAACTATTCTCTTCATTCAATTGCCCAAATTGTGTTAATATTGGCGCCGGTGCAGGCGACCAAATAGTAGTATTTGAATAAATAGAATCAACAACCGGCGCAGCAGGCATTAAATTATTCAATGAAGTAGCTGAACTACTACTACTCAAAGATTGATTATCAATATACCCAGTATTTAAATCAATTTGAACTTCATTTGTCGCTGGCAAAAACCATCCATACATCGTATCATCATTACCCAATGGAGGAGATATCATATTAGGACTATCAGGAGAATAAAAAGAAGCAGAACCTGATGATAAAACTGACGAAAAGTACGAGCCCTCCGAAGCCGCAGAAGCATTATCTGGTGTATACATTGTAGATGGTAAAACATGTGATGAAGGAGGAGAGGACCAACACAGTGCACCCGAAGGGATTATTGTTTGTGGTTCAACATCATCTTCCAATGAAATCATTGAAGCTTTCCTTGAAACCACTTGGTCATTAATAAAAGTATTAAAAATAGGTTCATCAAACATGTTGAACTATTATTATGATGAAACTAAATAAATAAACTTATAATTAAATCAAACTTCCAGGATTCTGGATATTCCTCTTATATATAAGTCTGGCTGAAGTTCATTTCTGCTTTGGTCGTAGGACGACTCGAGGGCCTGTGCAGATAATCAACAAAAGCAACGAGAATACTAGGGTTTGGAACAAAATAAAATGCAACTGTATTTACTTTTTATGAGGTACTATTTTAAAAGAAATGTGCGGTAAGGGTTGTGTTTCTTTTGTGGGTGTGCATTAAGTGAGTGGTGGGTAAGGGAGGGTGGTGTTTAGGCTAACTAAAGTGGGAAATAGAGGACCTTACCCATGGAATTTGATAATAGGAAATGATTGTCGCGGCGGCTGCGGCGTACGACTGATATATATACGCTTGGACGTTACGGTTACTCGTCTCGAAAACTCTCATAATAGAGTTTACAATTGAGCAGTATAGCGAGAGAGTTAATACTACATGTAATTATAATTAATTATTAAACTAAATAAACTACTCATTCGAATCGCTTATTTACTCGCTACGCTACTCTACGCTACTCTACGCTACTCTACCGTCCTATCTCCGGATCCATTAACCGTTAGATTGATGTAAACATTGTAATACAACCATTGTATCTCAATCTCCGTGTTTAATTGATGCCGTATTAGTCTTTTTCTTTGCTCGTTACTCTTCGTACTACCTACCACCCTTTGTCATTACAATCGTAATTTAGCAATCGGCTCTCGTACTCAATGCAACTCATCTTCGTCTGATTGCTATCTTTTTCTATCTTCCTCTCCTAATTGCTATCTTTTATCTCACCTCAGCTCTTCTCTCTCGCCCAGCCGATTTTCCGAAAAAAGGAACTAAATCAGCCTGACGTCAGACGCTACCCGGCTCACCTACCCGGATTATCACTCAAAGCTCGGACCCTACATACTGAATTCGTATCTCGATGCATATATTTTTTTACCTCGATCTAAAAATTATTATTCCGACATTCTTACCAACCGGTATATTGCATTCTTGATATCGCATAATATTCTCATTCTCCGGCGGGCTCTGCCTGGACCTATTGCGCTCGTTCACCACCCTACCATCTACCACCACGTTCTTTCCGTCCTATCACTCTCCCTCCCTCCTCCGGCCTCGTCATTATATGCACCAAATTCGTCGCAATTAAAGTTTGCCTATTGTTTTCCCACATGCAATGCTGATCGCAATAACATGACTTCCCTGCCCATCACGCCATGTCCAAAATGACATGACTCGACTTCTCCTCTGGCCACTACAATATTCCGGCCCGCTAGTCAGACCATTTATTCTATCTCATGTCTCAAACGTGTTCGTTGTGTCGTTCTGTGCTTCTGTGTTCCGTGTCTTCTGTGTTCCGTGTCTGCTTGGAAACTATAAACTAACGGCATGCTTCAACATTACATAACGGTAAACCGTTTTATAGCCCAATTTTATATTTATACATTTACCGTCTGTTGCTTTACGTTTACTTTCCAATCCTGGAAGATTCCAATTTTCCTCAAACTTTATTTCATTCATTATTATTCTCCTTCCTATTACAGCAATTGGAAGAAAATATCTTGAATTAATTTCACGAACCCATATTACGGTGAAGCGTGAATGATACGGCGTTAAATATTGTTTATCAACTTTTACCGTAAACTAAATCCCGGGCTTCCGTTCGTCCATCTGAGACAGTATAGCCAATATAAATGTACACTGCTTATTTAAGGTGATTTATGGCCTGTTTATATCGTTGCATAAGCTTCCATCAACCGCTGTATTTAATCAAATCCAGGCTATTCAATGATAAGATACAAGATTCTAATTTTGGATTCGAGTTGATAATCCTTTACCGTTGAACTTAAAATTCTATTATACTTGCATAATAATTACCAAAGGTAAGATATGCAAGCGACCGAGTTGAATGTTGCGCACAAATGATATCAGCTCTATTATTACAATATCTATCTATATCTTACCATTGATAATGACTATCACAATCGTTATCTCACAATGTTTATCTCACCATCGTTATGTTATCTCATCATCGCTATCATCCTTATAATCGTTATCATTATCATCTATCATCCTATCATATCATTTCTCATTCCAATGCAATCTCAACCAATCCGTCTTCTCATCCAATCTCACTCTACCAACCAACCTCCCGGAACTTAAGCGACTCTCTCCCTGCATGTTTACCTGCAGGGCGGCGGCGGCTACATGATTATTACGTCTTGATACGACTGAAGACAGGTTAGGATATTTGCAGAGATTTTCGCAACCAACCCTCACAACTCGACTGCATTCTATGTCAGTTGATTTAACGAAAATCACTAGGCACTGCAGCTCCAATAGAGGCACTTCAACAGGTGGCTAGCACTTGAACTGCACAGTAGGGAAGCGAAGCGAAGCTCTTAGCAGCTCACTCCGTATACGATAGGTTGCCAATCAAGCAACGAAAATCGTACTCTCTGCATCTAATGAGAAGTGTTTAAAAGAAATTTTACGATCTTTCAATTGCTGAATGTCAACCTCATTATGATTCATATCCGCTTAGCAATTCAATACGTTTTATGATGCCAACCAATATCTCTACCAGTCGTTCCCCTGCAGTCCTAATTCTCAGTACAGATGCAATCTAAACTCCTCCAATCTAAACTCCTCCCTCCTCTTCACTAAACTCTTGGCAACCCACTCTTGATAACTTCCCTGTTTAGTACGCCCGGCTGGTGTTTTGATTAATCGCCCTTCGCCCTCACCTCTCGCCCTCATCACCCCTCAACATTTGCCTATCAGATCGACATTCTGCCTATTTACCCTACTACCAATCACTCTTCACTCACTCTAATCTTGATAGTCAGCGTGAGCGGGTATAGTCGTCATGGACACGTGCAGATATCGATAATTGTTTTTTATTGATTCTCTCGCTTATTCAAAACTAGCACCAAATAGAATAGAAATAAAGGCGGCGGGGAGTGACATTTAGCGAGACGAACTGAACCAGGAACGGGTATGTGTTTGACGGTAAACTGTATTTGCGGCAATCTGTAGACGACGGTCTATTAGACTATTTTCATAGCCAGGAACGAGGGATCGTAATTTCGGATCGGAAAACAAAGTATATTAGTGTATGTTGAATAACCATTATTTGATAAGCAGTATAATCTCATTCTTCTCTTAATTTTATCATTAATCTTATAATACAAAATGACATTTATCAATCTATCAACTACTTATCAATCTATCAACTTTCAGGAACTTCCCCTCAGATCTTGTTTAATTAGGTCGTTAATGTGGGGAAAACCAATCTAACTATTATGTCCATTAACACGATCTTTTGCATTAGTATTTTGGTTAGGGTTAGCTTCTTGATTAGATGATAAGATTGAAATTTGAATCGGGGATGCCAATTCATGGTTAATTCCATTTACAGATGTGGGGGGATGGTTTGGATTTGACACAGGAACCGGATGTTCTTGAGATGGAGGTGAAATATTTACAAATTGGGATGAGACGTTTCCGTTAATTGTTGGATGTTGGGGGTGAGGGGGTAGAGGTTTAGATGGAGGCTGATTTACAAGATCAGGTTGAGTGGATGGAAGTGGGGGGTGAGAGAGCGGAAGAGCGGGTGGAGGAGCGGGTGGTTGAGAGAGGGACGGAGGTGCCAGTTGGACCTGAGGTTGAGCCAGAGGTTGAACTTGAGATTGAACTTGAGATTGGACTTGAGATTGTACTTGAGATTGTACTAAAGATTGAACTTGAGCATTATCAGGTTGAGGCTGAACTTGAAATTCATGCAGAGCCTGCTGTGGAATGGGTACAACAGTTTCTTGTCGCCTGAATTCCAATTCCCGTTCAATTTTCTCCTCTTGCTTCAATTTTAATTCTTGCTGTCGTTTCAATTCTCTCTTCTCTTCCTCTTGTCGCTGAATAGCCAATTCAGTCTCCCTTGCTGCCTCCTCTTTATCTCGTATCTCCTTTGCTGTACAACGATCACAAATAAATATATATTCATTTTCATTTGTAGGTTTGAAGTCGTGTTCTGCTCTATGATGCGACGGTTGTTCCTCTATACTCGTATCACCAGCTTCCGCTCTAGCTTCCGCTTCTGCTTCCGCTTTTGCTTCTGCTTCCGCTTTTGCTTCTGCTTCTGCTTTCGAAGCTTCAATCTCCTCCTTGGCTGATATAGATTTTAATACATTTTCTCTCTCCTCTTCAGATAAACATGCGACATGCATCCATGTATTACATCTTTCACAAGCAACACTTAATGATCCATCATCATAATTCTCCCCATAAGCTCCACATCTACAATCAAATACCCAATCATCATCTGATAAACTTTGTTGAATTTGTTGTTGTCTTCTACTACTTTTCCTTCGTCTATCTTCATCTCCACTCGTTTCAGCTGTCGTAGGAGTCATGGATCGTAGATGATTTTGTCGGTCTAGTTTTCTTCTTTCTCGTTCTAAAAATCTCTGCTCTCGAAGTTCCTCTTTAATGATTCTTTCCTGTTCAATTCGATCTTCTTCTTCTTGAACTCTACGTTGTCTTTCTTCTTCATCACGACGAGCTTGTTCTTCCAATTCTCGTTGATGTTTTTCTTCTAATCGAGAAGATCTTTTTCGATTGGCTACTAGCAGTGCAGTTGTTCTAACCTTTTCTCGTGAAAGAGATGTTTTGACTCGACTCTCTTCATGAGTTTGAATAACCGGCATCACATCAGCGACAAGATATTTAAAAAGTTGTTTATCGTAAGAATGACGGGATTTTTTCAGTCCTTCAACGAATGATTCCCAGGATTCTAAATTCCAGCAAATACATTCAAATTCTGGTTCATACTCTCTTGCTAGAGCATGTGCCATTGTAGGGATAGATGTATCGGGAGAATCATGTTGTTCCTGTTCTTGCTCATGCTCATGCTCATGCTCATGCTCCTTCTCCTGCTCATTAACCTGTTCCTCTTCCTCCTTCTCGCTCTCATCACTCGTTGATTTATACTTATTAGCAGTTGATCGCTTACGTCTTTTTGTAGCACCAAAAGGTCGCTTTGATCTACGACGCTTTTTCGATGCTGCCCTTTTAGCTGCTTCTGCTGCTGCTTCTGCTTCTGCTACCGCTGCTAGCTTCGCTTCTTCTTCTGCTTGTGCTTCTAAAACATCATCAATATATGGCTCAAAATCAGTCTTCAAATATAAACGATTATCATCAAACAAGTAATAAGAACCAAAATCACCCTTCCAACCTATTGGAACAATCCTAAACTCTTCAACTGGTACCCCCATTGCCTCAATTTTGGTTCTAAATCGATCTTCAATAGAAATCCACTTAACCAATTGAGAAATTGCCTTTACTTTCAATTCAGCATTTAAATCCATAAATTTTTTTTCAAAAGTCCCTAATTCTTCATTATATTTCCCAAATATAACCGTTCCTGTAGTCTCACCATCTTCCAATAAATATCCTTTCCTTACAAATGTCCTCCATAGTCTTTCATTTGTATCTTCATAATCATTATAAGCAGAAACTTTTACTCCAACAGTTAAAGCAGCTATTAAAGCACGTAATAACTGTGGAATCAATGACCCCATAGGTCCATTCAACCCAATTAAATCTTCTTCGAGAACTTCCCGAGCAGAATCAGTTTCTGGTGAGGTAGGTATACCTAGAATTGGTCTAAAGAATGATAAAAATTGGGTTATGAAACATAATTCCCAAGAGTCACGTAATGGTTTAAGAATTCCTTGATATTTAGGATCGTCTAGAGGTGGTACACCTGGACCAGAAGGAGTTGGGGTTGGATTTTTGACAGCAAAAGAACCTTTTGGCCGACCCATTGTGGGTGATTATTGCAGATATTTACGAGTATCGTATCTACGTATCTACGGGACAGGTAGTGGGGTAGTAACTTAGTGATAATCAGTTTACTCAGAAGAATTTCACTTGACTTGGATTGCTTAATCTCAAACCAAACCGTTCTTCGTATCCGCTGCAGTCCCTTATCTTGTCTATACTTTCATACAAATTTCAACAAACAAATTGCCCGTATAAATATATTCTTCCTCTATCTCTAGAATCGAATATCGTCAACCAAGTTACTGACATTAAAGGATCTCTCGATATTTGTCAATCGAAGGACAGGGTTAGGCTTTGTGTCCTAACCCTATAATCTGCGCGCTCGCGCGTATCTCACGCGTCCACTATTTGGGGTTATTATCAGGAGGTATCAGGTAGGTAGTTGTTTAGGATTAAAGATTCTCTGATTGGAGATCTCATTGTGATTGAGTGAGTGATTCAAACTTTGTGTGCAGTGTTGTATTTAGTCGCTTATATTGATTTACTATGGTATATGAGATTTATATCTTTAACGTATAGTATGTAGATAATCAGAGTTAGGCGTTTCGTAGGAGATGACTGGCTGCGATGCTATTCAGCTAAGACTCCAGATGTCTCCCAGGTAGCCATAGAGTTTTGCACTTTCGGAGTTAAGATAAGGGTAAGGGTCGGAGATAGTGCAAGTGGATAATTATTACGAGAACGATTATGAGTGGGGAAACATTAAGGGTCATTTTGAGGTTGTGAATACAAAAGAAAAAACCGAAATACTACGCATTACTTGAGGGACGGTTCACTGGACCTTATAAAAACACCCTGGCTTGAAGAAGGGTTGGGGTTAGTCGCCTCTTTTAGCATGCTAGGAGGTATACGAACGAGCGGAGCGAGCAACGGGTCCGGGCAGAGCCCGGCTGCCTGAGGCAAAAGTGGATAAGATGAAATTTATATTAAAATATATAAGACATCAAGATTACAAGGTAGCAATTACTTTTATTTGGTAGATGGTCTTGGACGACCACGATTGTTGAGGTTACCACGTCCACCTCGAGAGCCACCACGGAAAAAGTGACCACCACGACGAGGCAGATTACCATATCGATCACCAATAATAGATACACGACCAGCTTTTTCTTTATCGATACGATCGATAGCAGATTTTGCTTGTTCAGGAGTTGAAAAGTGGACGAGTGCGAATTTTTTGTCTGGTTGGTTGTAGGATTCTTTGATTTCAATGGTTGTGATGAGTTCTCTATCGGATTCGGGGAAAAATGATTTAATTTCTTCTTCAGAGGCTTGACCGTTGGAAACCCAAATTCCTGGGAGTTGTGGCTGAGGTTCTTCAGGGGGGATGGAGGTAGAACCATTTGTAGGGGGGGTGGGGGTAGAAGAAGGAGTTGGAGTTTGAGTGGAGGTAGGAGGGGTAGAAGAGGTAGGAGCGGTAGGGGTGGTGGTAGTAGGAGCGGTAGTAGGAGCGGTCTTAGGAGCAGAAGGTACTCCATTAATATTAGTTTGTCCTGGTCCAATTGGAATTGATTTATCTTTTGTAGAAGCTGCTCTAGCTGCTCCCGCTGCAGCAACTGCTGCTGCAGTTAATGGTTTCGTTATCTGTTTACTCGGTTTTCGGTATTTAAAATCAAATCCTTGCGATTTCGATTCAACCCCAACTCGACCATCAACAATATTCAAAACTAATGATCCATATTCAGCATCACAAAGATTGAAATTCCACATATTCCTATATGCTGCTAATAGATAATCATTACCACTGTTTTCATTACCAACTTCAACTGGCATTCTTTCAAATATATCCAATGCAGATTGAAGTAATAACCTCTGTTTTGTGTCCTTTTCCAATAAATTTGTTACTTGAACTTTTACATTATCCCAAATATCCATAAATTGAGCTCGAGCAGCAACCAACTTTCCCTTAAAACTATCAAAACTTGATTCTGCAGTAAATGCATTATAACTCGATCCATATATAAAATGAAGTCCTGAACTCATTGTAAAATCAGCTCTCAAAGCAATTGCTAATGCCAATAACAACCCCTCTCTAGATGGACAAGGATGACTAATAAAAATCCTAATTTCACTAGCATCAAAACTTTTCTTAACTGTCTGAACCAATTGTCCAATTTGTAATGCAGTTGTCCACATTAATCCATGAGTTCCAGCAATGGTACTATTACCATCTCCATTATCAAAAAATCGATGAAGTACTAAACTACCTCCTAATCCCATTAATCTAATAACATGACCACCACCAGTCTCAATACCATAAGTTTTTGTTTCATCAACAATAAACAAATTAGGTACTGAATAAGTTCCATTATTGAATTTCTCAATTACACTCAAATCTTCTGAAGCTCCATAAATACAATAAACTGGAACATTCAACTTCATCTTTCCAGATATAAAATGTGGTAATTCCGATAATGCATCTTTGGCCAGTTTATTCTTTAATTCTTGACTATCTTGAGGTAATTTGGAAGCATCTAATAATGGTGAAAACATTGAAATATGCCTCAAAGTTCTAGGAATGATTCTTCCTATACTTTCCAAATCAAAAAATCCAAAATTTCCACTGTGAATAATCACTGAAGCATTATGTTGCTTTGCCAGCTCATTCAAACTCGACAAACGACCTCGAATTTCGGCTACTGCCAGGATTCTCAATCCTTGTATGTTGTGTAAGACTGCCTGTATATCGTTAGTCACTTGTCTGCCTCCGGCGGCCGGGCTCTGCCCGGACCCGTAGCTCGAGCTCCGCTCGAGAGGCATATACTTACTCCATTGGAAACCATAGTTTTCTTTAATTCCTGATCTGTTCTCTCTTACAGGCAAAAACGCACGCAATCTTTATCCGTCTTCAAATCCAGTCCCTTCAATCTCAATCCGACGGCTGTCACTTCTCGTTTGACGTCGTCTTTTTGGCTAATACTGTGTATTATTTAAGTATCCTCACCAGAAAACCTGTACGAACTTTCACGAACGTACGCTCCACAGCGGGCGCTCACCCCAACCCTCAGTGAGGCGCCAGCCTCTGAATATGCGGCTCAAAATCAAAATCGGTTCTCACAGCCGTGCTATCAGGGGAATCATAATAACTGGGGTTAATTAATCAACAAGGGAGAGAGAGAGCTTAAATGAAAGAGTAATTTATGAGAATTTTGACAAATGTAATAACGTTTGCATCGTTCCAGAATATTATTTGTATGAAATACAGCATGACTTCCTGTGCAGGGTCAAATTAACATGTTTATATGCACCAGACAGAATATTATTTGGCTTGACGCAGCGAACGTTAATTACATCTTCATCTCTTTAATCATTCTAATAACAATATTAAAATTATCGGGATTTCATTAATTATTCATGATTTATCTGAATTACCCGAAATCTAACAGTGAAGATTTTACTAATAATTATATAATACCCTAATTATTACGATCGGTTCTCTAATGTAAGATTGACGGTTATAAGAGAGATTCAGGACTAGCAGTAGTTATAACAGTAGCGGGAGTACAGTAGTAACAATATTGTACTCGATATAGTAGTCAAAGTAGTAATCGTCTTAGTTAGACCAACGTTAGTATTTGTGGAGAGCTCATTAGTGATTTTATTCACTAGCAATAGTAGCAAGTTAGTATGTGGAGTAAACTAGTAGGTATTGTAAAAGATATGGTAAGCTCGGGAGCTCCCGTAGACTCCGTAGACTGTCGATCGATTTAATAATGGTCGTCAGTGGTCAGTGATCTGGTCTGTGTAGTCTAATCATTTAGATAGCGTGAAGGGTGGCACTTCTGCGTACAAGCGAGTTTAAGCTTATACGGTTATATAGCTTATGATATTATGCTTATTATACTTGCTTGGCTGGCTGGATATGTGGCCTATGCTTAATGCCGTAGACCTAAAGAACGTGTTCATATGAGCGATTTTACTGCTACCTTAGCCGCTTAAACTCCAATCGAATGATTATTTATCTCGTTATCAGCTCATCTCTAGATACCGCAATAAATGATAACCCTCACCACATCCCTAAGCCCACACTCATCGATTATCAATTGAACTTTAATCCCAAATGTCCTAACCCTATTTCTTCATTACAGATCGACAGGAATACTTCTAAATAAGATAGTCGATGCGTTATCTACGAATCGAAACCATTGTGAGATAGATAGGGTAGGGAAGAAAGAACCCGAATGAAGAGTGGAAATTGGGAAATTACGTTGATTTCGGGTTATGAGGATTGCCGGATAGAGAACGAGACGGAGATAGTGTTAGGTTGTGGGGGAGGGTAGGTCGGTCGGTCTGGGGAGTCAACTGTCAGGAGAGTGGGCGACAGAAGGAGATAAGCGTACGAGTTGAGGTGATGCAGAGTTTGGGAGGAATAGGAAGATAACGAGAGGCAGGAGAGGCAGGAGAGGCAGGGGATGGAGGCATTTCAGGTCAGCAGGGGAAACAGCAGCAATAAGTCTGGCAGGAAGTTCGCAGGCTTACAGCAGCAGCTCACAGCCGGAACAACGGGGAACTAGGCACACCATCGAGGCATCATCGAGGCAGATGCAGAATTGCTAGACAGGGGCAACAGCAGCAGCATCAGCGGCAGCTGTAGCAGCACCAGCCAAGCAGATATTTGGCCAACACCAACGCCAACGATGGTTGCTGGCTAATCTCAGCCTCACATCCAGCCGCCAAATGAAATTAGCAGCTGAGTAAATTGCACCGTAACCCAAGCACCCAAGTAAACCCTGCTTGATAACCCACCTCCAGGGTTCATTGTATAACCCACACCACACCCCATTGTATCAGCGTATGCACAAACCTCCACTCTCGTTCAAACATGAACAAAAGGGAAAACTTCATAACTTGATTTAATGAATTTTTAAGAATCTAGCTATATTGAGGTTAAGTTAGCAACAAACAAACGAGAGGAGGGGAGGATTTATTTTTATTTTATTTTTCTTTATTTCTTTTATTAATTCCATTAGGCTGTAATCGGGAGAAGATCATTAAACAAACAAACGACGGACAGGGTGATTGAAATTTATGGAGATAACGAGACGATTGATATAGAGATTGAGATAGCGAGAAGTATAGTGAGGTAATAATAGTGAGGAGATTGGTTTAATATATTGTTTTAGTGAGACCATTGATAGGATAGGAGATAAGAGTGAGTGAGAGAGAGTGGAGGGAGGATGGAGGGAGGAAGGTGGTTGGTGAGATTGGATTGTGGAGTGTATTACTAACAGAGATAGATTGAAAGCGAGTGAAGGAATCAAGGTGAAGGAGAAGGTGACGACGTGAGTGCATTGATAGGTGCAAGGTGAGTAGTAGTAACTCCGCGCAGCGGAGCAACGGGTCTGGGCGGAGCCCAGCCGCCGGAGGCAAAGAAACTAATGAGGAAGATAGATATGGAACCATCAACGGAAACTCCTCATACGTCGGAGGAATATTATCAAAGTAAGGCGTATTATTATCCGTCGACGAGAGGTGGGGAGGTTAGTCCTAATACGCCGAGATCAAGAATGACGGGTGGTACGGGAGGTATAGCTCAGCAGGCGCAAGAAGCGGTTCAACAGGCGGTTCAGCAGCATCGAATGACGACGAGTCCATCGACATCACAGTCAATGTTTGTAGTTGGGAGTGGGAGTGGAGGAGGAGGAGGAGGTGGTGGTGGTGGTGGTGCGGGTAGGAGTGGTAGACATCAAACTCAACCATCATCTTTAAGTGATCAAAGGAAACCACATGGCGGAGGATCTGGAGGTGGAGCTGGACCTGGTCCAAATACTTATGCATATAACAGTTCATTTTCAAATAGTTCGAATTCATCTACTGGAGTAGGGATTGTTGTTGGAAGCGAAGGTTCTCACGGAAATATCAATACTCATACTCATACAATAACTCAGGTTCCTGCTGAACCAGAGCCTAATCATCATCAACATTCAGAATCAGAGTTAGAACTTGAATCATCACATCATCACCAAAACCCAACTAATGGACAAGCTCCATCTCCAATTTTAACCCCTATTGATCCAATAAATATCATACCAAGAACACCTCCAATTGGAACAAACACTCACAAAACCCACACTGATACTAATGCTACTTCTCCAGTTCGTACAAAATCCAACTCCCATCGTAATCAAATTCCATCAACAACCCCAATAGTTCAAAAAAGAAGATCAATAGGTGATTGGGATTTCGTCAAAACCATCGGTGCAGGTTCAATGGGTCAAGTCAAATTAGCTGAAAATCGTAAAACTGGTGAATTATGTGCTGTTAAAGTCATTCCCAAATATGCATCTTTAAAACATCATGACCGTCCTCAAAAAGAATCCGATGAATCTAGAAATGTTCGTATCGTCAGAGAAGCAGCAATTGGTAAATTACTTCATCATAAACATATTTGTCAATTATATGAAGTTCATTCAATGACAAATCATTATTACATGTTATTTGAATATGTATCTGGTGGTCAAATGTTAGATTATATTATTGCTCATGGTTGGCTAAAAGAAAAACAATCTAGAAAGTTTGCTAGATCAATTGCTAGTGCACTTGATTACTGTCATCGAAATTCGATTGTTCATCGTGATCTTAAAATTGAAAATATTCTTATTTCTAAATCAGGTGATATTAAAATTATCGATTTCGGTTTATCGAATTTATTTTCAAGAAGAAATTTATTAAATACTTTTTGTGGATCTTTATACTTTGCTGCTCCTGAATTATTAAATGCTCATCCATATATTGGCCCTGAAGTTGATGTATGGAGTTTTGGTATTGTTCTTTATGTTTTAGTATCTGGTAAGGTACCATTTGATGATCAATCAATGCCAGCACTTCATGCTAAAATTAAACGAGGTCGAGTTGAATATCCCAATTGGCTTTCTTCTGATTGTAAAGATCTTCTTTGTCGGATGTTAGTAGTTGATCCTAAAGAACGAGCTTCATTATCGGAAGTGATGCATCATCCATGGATGATTAAAGGATATGATGGACCTCCTGAATCTCATGTACCATTTCGAAAACCATTAAGTTTACCACTTGATTCAGCTGTAGTTGATGGAATGACAGGATTTGAATTTGGATCCGCTCAACAAATTGAATCTAAATTAACCACTATTCTTGAATCTTCCGATTATATTGCTGCTGCTAATAATTGGTATAAAGTTCATGGTGGTGGTTCATATGGTAATTCTATTGATAATTCCGAACGAAGATCTTCAAGGCATTTCAGTCTAGATTTTTATAAAAGAAGACTTTCTGGTAGTCAATTTTTAGCGAATAACGGTGTAGGTGTAGGAGGAACCAATCTTAATGTAGGAAGTAATGGTACTTTAGGTACTACTATTAGTAGTGGTTCATCAAATGGATATACTCCAGATTATAGTAATGGAACTATTGGAGGTATTCCCGACCCTACCAATGCTTACCACCCATTAATATCTATTTATTACCTTGTTCAAGAAAAGTTTGAACGAGATAGATTACAACAACAACAACAGATAAATGCAGTTTCTGTTGTCCCTACTACTATTTCTACTCCACCAACTACGCATCAATCTACATTTACTAAATTAGAAGATTACTCATCTCCATTCGACTCTGATCCAAAACGTCCTTCAAAAGCAGCTACTCGAATCACTAGATCTAAAACTCATGGAGCTTCTGAATATGAAATGGGTAGAAGACAGCGAGGTCATCAACCTTCTGCTTCAATTGGTGTCCCATCCACGATACCTCCCACTTCACCATTTCAACCAACAGGTAAACCTTCAATTGAATTATCCCAACAACCTGCTCAAGTATCATCTCAAACTCGTACTCCAGTTCCTTATAAGCCACGTCATCAATCACATGTATCAGAACCACCAGTTGTTCCTCCTCGTAATATTGCTGCTTCTATTTTCCGTAGATTCAGTACTAAACGAAGACCAGCTCCTCTTAATACCGACACCACAACATCTATCAGCAACTCGCCCAACACGCCGTCCATTAGTCCCGCTCCTCCAATTACCATTTCATCACCTTTTGAAAGTCCTAATGAAGAAGGAGGGCTTAACCGCTCAACTAGCGTTAGTGAGGGTGCTTATCAACGACAAAAGAGAAGAGCTGTATCATCATCTGCTGGTTCTAGACCAGCACCACCTCCACCAGCATTACCGACAAATTTCCGATATCCAGACAATTCCAACATGGCTAGTACTGCTACTACTGGTTCGACGATTCCATCTACCACGACTGCAGCATCAAACCCTACTACTAGTGCCAGCGGTACTCCTACTCGTAGTAGATTCCAGCGCATCACCGAAGGAGATGATCTCAATGAAAAGATGGAATTTCTCTCCATTTCGACCACTCCAGGTGTGAAAAAATCGCACCCCTCTGCACGTGCTAAATCATGGGGACATGTACGACCACCTCGTAACAATAGAGATGGTCTTAACCCCAATTCACCTCTTCCATCTGCTGATATTACTGATGTATTCTGTGATGATACAGGATCTGAAAATAATAGTAGCACTCAGCGACTAGCAGGAACAGAAGGCCCTACAATTGAAGTTAACGATGCATTAATGCCGTCCATTCAATTTCCTAAACAAGTTTTCCTCAAAGGGTTTTTCAGTGTTCAATCGACATCAACGAAACCGCTTCCACTTATTCGAGAAGATATTATTCGAGTTTTAACTCATTTAGGCATTTCATTTAAGGAGATCAAAGGAGGATTTGTATGTGTGCATAAAGCATCAATCAGGCCAGAAGATGATACTAGCGCAGCGGCTGGAGGAATGGCACTCTCCCCTCCGGCCTCTCCGCAAGCCACTGGCAGTAATGGTCATTGGCGGAAGCTTTCTTTTGGATCAGGCATTCTTTCCGGTAGTAGGCGGCGTAGCATTGTTGCTGCATATGCTGATAGTAGTAACAA
This sequence comes from Sugiyamaella novakii, assembly GCA_030575175.1. NCBI lineage: Eukaryota > Fungi > Ascomycota > Dipodascomycetes > Dipodascales > Trichomonascaceae > Sugiyamaella > Sugiyamaella novakii. The sequence goes on from JAJMIH010000046.1 coordinate 34,427, forward strand.
TATGGTTGACTCCGACCTTTCCTCAGATTCCATGGGTGCTGTTGGTGGAGGAGTAGGTGGTAGTGATATGCTTGGATACAGTGGTCAAGCAAACAATGTTCATACTCCATTACAATTTGAAGTATACATTGTTAAGGTTCCTCTTCTTTCATTGCATGGAGTTCAATTTAAAAAGCTTGCTGGCAATTCCTGGCAATATAAATCATTAGCAAGTAAGATTTTAGCCGAGCTAAAATTATAATTATCTTCAATATTAATACACATTTTTTTACAGAACGCCCTCCGCGCACCGGAGCCACGGGCCAGCCCAGCCGCCGAAGGCAAAAGGAATCAAGAAGAAACTAAAGCTAATCGTCAAAATATTCGTAAATCATTAATAAATAAAAGAGTCTTAATGCTTATGAACTGTTGATACAGAAATATCCAGAAGTCGAGATCGACTAGAAAGTCGGGTGGATTGAGAAGGGATGTTTTGGGGAGATGCGTTTTGAGACGTTGGGCTGGAATTTCGACTGGGGGTGAAGTTTGGTATAGGTAGAGTGGGAGTTTGAGGGGTTGAATAAGGGACGACGGGAGAGCCTAGAGTAATAGAGCTGGAATTTTGAGAGGATTCGATGTTGCCGGGCATGGTTGACGATTTACGAGGTGGTGGAAGTGCAAATGGAATTGGTCCTGGGCCTGGGCCAATTGGTGAGTTTGGGTTACTACTTGAGGAACCAGAAGGAGAGTATGGGTCAGTGGAGCTGAAAATCGGTAGGGGTTTATCAAGCTGAAGAGTTCCACTAAGATTCGGAGGAGGTTTTCTTCGAGGATATGATGGTTCAGTAGCGGATGGAGGAGTCGGAGTAGGAGCATTAGTAATAGTTGGAGTGTTGCTAGTAGATTTAGCGGTCGATCCATTTGTATTATAATAGTTATTGAATTTTGGTACCATGATGGTGGTGGTGGATGTATTTGCTGTTGTGATGCTTCCAATACTAGGTTCACGACCAATAGCAGTTCGTTTAGGTGAAGTTCTGCTTTGAAATGCTACATATTGACGGGGTAAAGAGGAAGGAACATTTGAAGTAGGAGATATCTTGCTGGAAACGATAGAACTTGGAGTAGAAGTATCTACACGAACTGGGAAAGGAAGGGTGGTAGATGATGCAGAAGATATACCCGACGATATTGTAACCGTAGGAGGGGCAAGCTTTCTTTTTGAAGATTCGGATTTCTCATGAATCAACGATTGAAGATAATCTTGTACTTGATAAGTGGAGCAATATTGTACAGGCCTCCAACCTTCAGAATTAGGAGTTTGAACATCTGCTCCTCTATCAACCAAGGTCCTCAAAGTTTTTAGATGGCCATAAGCAGCAGCTATATGAATAGGCCTATTCTTGTCTCTATTTCCGAGATCAATATCAGCCCCGAAATCTAGTAATAAATTGATACATGGATCATGGCCTTTTCTTGCGGCCACCATAAGAGCAGTTTCATGATCCACATTTACCCAATCCAAACATCTGGGGATATGTTGAGCCAAGAAATGAACCGTTTGTTCATGATTTTGAGATGATGCTATGTGTAATGGAGTAGATCTATCATGAGCCAATGATATTTCATCTTTGTCATGACCTTGTTGTACTAAAAAGACACAGATAGCGTAGTGTCCATCATAACTAGCGTAATGTAGAGAGCTCCAGCCATTAGTTGGGTCAATATTCTCCAATAAATCTGGGAATCTTCTAACCAATCTCTGGACCATTGGCAATTTATTATTTCTTATTGACCATCTCAGTCGATCCGATACGTCCATTGTGAAATAGGGGAAAGGTATCTGGCGTACTGAGGATTGGCGATACTGAGGATTTGTTTGAGAATTGCTCGGAGATGTGGAGTAGTAGAGTGGTTCAAATCAGCGCGGGGCGCGAGTTTGAAGTGGGTTAGGTCTGAATTTGAACGCGTTGGTGAAGTATGGGGAAGGAGAGGAAGAAAAGATTTGGCGAATATTTTGATTGGAAGTAGTATGGGAAGTAGTATGGGGGGTTCATAAAGAAAGCAAGAATGGTTGAAGATTGATTCAGTATATAGAGACGGGCGGGTAGAAGGTATTCAAGTCTCTCAGGTTTCGTAACATTATTAGGCTCAGACAGACGAGTAGATTGTAAAGAAGTGTCAGCTTTAGTAATTGAATAGATTGAAGGGTATTAAAATGGGGGAGTTTGTGAAACTTGTGCTTGTTTAATACCCCTGATCTGCGGTCCCTGCATGTATATTTGCCAGGGACGTCTGCGCTCCCTCCGCGAAGCGGAGCCACGGGTCTGGGCGGAGCCCAGCCGCCGGAGGCAAAGACGAAAGAAAGAACATGATCTATTTACTAAGAACAAATTCATCTAAAAACCATTTGTGAAAACTAGGATCAGTGGAGAGTTCGGGATGAAATGAAGTTCCTAGTTTGTTGCCTTGTCGGACGGCTACAATTAAGCCAGAATCCAGTTGATGTAGGATCTCTACAGGAGAATCATTATTGTAATTATTAGTGGTATTGATCGTAATGGAAGTGTTGTCGTTCAGAAGTTTTGCATCTATTGGAAGAGGTTTTGTGGTAGGTGTCGAAGTAGGATCTAAAATCTTTGTAATTACAGGGGCTCTAATGAAAATAGCTGGAAATTGAAAAGAGTCGGGTGTATTCATGAATAATGAAAAATCTAATAATGTCTCAAATGAATCTAATTGTCTACCAAATGCATTTCTTTGAACTTGAATATCCATTCCCCCTAATATTTCTTGTCCTGGTTTACCATTCAATACTTGTTTAGAGAGGAAGATTAGCCCAGCACAAGTTCCCCAGATAGGTTTTCCAGATTTAACAAATAATTTCAGGGGTTCTAATAATCCAGTTCGTTGTGCTATTAATGAAATGGAGGTGCTTTCTCCTCCGGGGATTACTAACGCATCACATTTAGATAATTCTTGGTCCGTTCTAATCTCCGGGAAATGAAAATCATAATTTGAATATGATTCGGTTTTTATTAATGATTTGAAATGATTAATATGTTCAATGAATGCCCCTTGAAGAGCCAAAACTCCAACTACAATAGGTTGATCTATAGTCATTAGTATAAGTGATAGTATGAAGTTCGGATGAACTATTATTATTGTATCGGCTATAGATGGAAATAACGCGGCATTATATGACTCACGCGGTTATTCTACTCAGAAACTCAAATAGCCAAGTCAAAAAATCTTCCAAGTTGGTCCTAGATTTGGGCTGTGTGAGACCAATAATTATGTCCGCATCAACCGAATATCTGCATGCAGTCCCATTGTTTTATCTAGCTTATGAAAGCATTTAGACTCATAGATAACAAATGGGTATTTGTAAGATCCAATAATTGATTGGCCGTAGCAGAATAAAATCAATTATGGAGCATTATTATTGTAATTATTATAATCTACTCTATATAAATATTTTATATCTCTCTGCCAAGATAATATCTGACTCTTAATCGTAAATTGATCGACCATCAACGACGTAATTATGTCTCATGTGAAACATTGAGAGTTTACGATTCGTATTACCGCTGTACTGCTCCTGTACTGCTGCTCAACTACATCTGTTACACGGGTCTGAATTTATAACCGACTTAACTTTCTCTGCTTATTCTGTTGACAAGATTGTGGGCATTCCCAACCATATCTTAATATGGAAATCGATCCCCGTGTAAATATTTGAACTACTCCCACTGAGTCAAAAATAACGGCTTATCTTATTTGGAAAATGATATTATAAATAAACAACTTGTCATCTAAACAATTCCTCCACTTTCACATCAATTACACTTAAACAAAATGACTGAACATAACTTCAAAATTAAAGCAGGTCTCGCTCAAATGCTAAAAGGCGGTGTCATTATGGATGTAGTGACCCCTGAACAAGCTAAAATCGCTGAAAGAGCTGGTGCTTGTGCAGTTATGGCTCTTGAAAGAATTCCTGCTGATATGAGAAATTCGGGCCAAGTATGTAGAATGTCTGATCCTCATATGATTAAAGGTATCATGGAGGCCGTTTCTATCCCAGTAATGGCAAAATGTAGAATTGGTCACTTTGTTGAAGCCCAAGTTCTTGAAGTACTTGGAGTTGATTATATTGATGAAAGTGAAGTATTAACTCCCGCTGATAAAGTTAATCATATCCCTAAAAACAATTTCAAAGTACCATTTGTGTGTGGTGCTAGAAATTTGGGAGAAGCGCTTAGAAGAATTAATGAAGGTGCTGCTATGTTAAGAACTAAAGGAGAAGCTGGAACTGGTGATATTTCCGAGGCAGTAGGTCATATCAATCTTATTAAAAAAGAAATTGAAGAGATATTGGCAATTGGAAATACTCCTGCTCTTGAACAAAAGGCAAAGGAATTAAGAGTGCCTGTTGAATTATTATTACAATTGATTGAAAATAACGGCAAATTCCCAGTGGTCAATTTCGCTGCTGGCGGTGTAGCCACCCCATCTGATGCTGCCTTATGTATGCAATTAGGATGTGATGGAGTATTTGTTGGCTCAGGGATTTTCAAGTCCAAGAACCCTGAAAAACTCGCCAAAGCTATTGTTAATGCTGTCACCCACTTCAATGATCCTGCTAAGGTCCTTGAATACTCGACTGACCTCGGTGAACTCATGGCCGGAGTTTCTGTTGATTCGTTAAAGGACAACCAAAAGCTGTCTACTCGTGGTTGGTAGTCTGCCTCCGGCGGCCGGGCTCTGCCCGGACCCGTAGCTCGCTCCGCTCGTTTGCTGAGTGAGTGTATATATTCTAATGTAGGGTCCAAAAGTTTCTTTAGATAAGATCGTCTGTTGTGATCGACAAGTCCCTGCATATGTTAAATAAATTGTTTTCAGAGCGAAACTTGAAAAGGCTTGAAGGGACTAAATGGACTCAGGATTAGAAGTTATCAGTTAGTTTTAATTGAAGTAGACCGAATATATCGCATTCAGCTAAACCCCAACTATACTAGTCAAATGACGTTCATAATATGCACTAATAGCATGAGTTATAGTATTAAACGCAACCTCAATATCCATCCTTACTCAATGCAAATAAATGTTTCGCTGTTCCCAATCTCATACCTTTGAAACCAATCAGTTAAACTACTAGTTAAATTACCAATTCAAGCTTTACAGTCACAGTCAACTTTCCAAAGACGTAGAACCTACAGTAAGCGCAAACATCTGATGGCCATACCTTACATAATTACTCCGACCAATTATACACTTTCAATTAGAATTTACAACTATCATGACCCTTACTCTCATATTTCACAACTACTTTTCCATCTCATCAATACACAATCCAATGTTATCACGTGACTCGGTTACCCTCCTACTCTCCGTTGTGTACCAGCCATGCCGCGCCCCGATATAATCACCAACTGTGAACTGGCAATCTACTCCACAAACTGATAGAGGAGGAGCATTTCGTAGAGATTCCTTTGTCAATTGAATTCAATAGAGAGTATAGCAAAAAATGGTAAGCAATTGAAAGAATGGATAGATTTTAGCTGCTTTTTAAAGCGGCAGCGGCAACGACAACGCAACTTGAAATTCCGAACCGCTTACCCCGACTAACACTGTTCCAGTCTCAGTCACTTCGACCATATTTAACAGCGGTCAGAACGTCATTAACTGCGGCACTATGTTTAGAGAATTTTTCTTCCGAGCTTGTAGAGCGCCATAACACTCCAGAAGTAGAGTTCGGTAAGAATCTAGAAGCGTTGTTAAATCCCATGACGATTGCTAGAAATGAGAATGAACGAGTCTTAATCGAACCCAGTATTAATTCCGTTCGTGTAAGCATCAAAATCAAACAGGCAGATGAAATTGAGGCGATTTTAGTCCATCAATTCACTCGGTTCTTGACTGGACGAGCTGAGTCGTTTTATATATTACGACGAAAGCCAATTCCCGGATATGCCATTTCGTTTCTGATTACCAATTTCCACACTGAACAGATGCTCAAACATAAACTAGTTGATTTCATCATTGAATTTATGGAAGAGGTTGATAAGGAGATTTCTGAGATGAAACTTTTCCTCAATGCCCGAGCACGTTTTGTTGCCGAAGCATATTTGACTCCTTTTGATTGAATATTGTTAAAAATATAATGTATACAAGCTATGCCCCGTCTTGCCTCCGGCGGCTGGGCTCCGCCCAGACCCGTAGCTCCGCTCCGCGGAGGGACGTATACGAACGAGCGCAGCGAGCTACGGATCTGGGCAGAGCCCAGCCGTCGGAGGCAAGAAAGGGGAAACGGTCATAGAGCCAACTCTATAAGAAGATTCGGATCCATATCAGCGGCCTCATCGATATCAGTTCCTTCAAAAAGCTTTTGAAAGCAACTGGATTTTCGGTTGCTGTAATGGTCGTAAGGGTTCTCACCACCAAGTACTTTGGTACACAGAAAACAGAAATATGTGTGGCATATCGAACATGTCATTTTATTGCACCCCATGGTCTTCTCAATTGGTGCTGAACATTTGGGACATGATGAGGTTTTATTGGTTTCCAAGTACTCTTTAAATGCCTCTTCAGACTCATATGCAGATACATATCGGGCCATGTTTCGTTTACCCCATTCGAGGTCAATGGTTCGCCGAGTGGCTTCATCTCCTTTAATATACTTTAGAACCAGTGCGCGCGGTGGTTCTTCCATTTTACAGTATTGATAATATCCATGCCATGAGCGCTTGCAGACTGCACAAAACGCAAAATCACACTGTGGGCAGATAGTCAGAAGCTCATCAGGGTTACGCTTGATCAATCCTTGACAAAGTTCTCGAGGACAAAACATGTAAATATTCGGATTCGATTCTACAGTTTGTTTTTGCTTAAGAACGACATATCTATTAGTCAACTCACTTCCTACTAGTTCCACAAGTTGAGATTCATCAAGAACTTTCTCGGATTCTCCACAATCTGGATCCGGACAAATTACTTGCGATATATAGCCTTGTTCAATACATGCAGTGAAGTATGCAATTAGACATTCACTACAAAATACATGAGAACAATTTTTCAATCGAGTGCAATATATGCCTTTTTTCGAATATTGACATATTTCGCATTTAAATGTCTGAGTTTCAAAATCATGAATATTAGCTTCTGCGTCATAGGCCAAAATTTGATCTTTTAATGATATGTTACGAAGATGATCGAATTTATTTCCTGATAGTGTAATTGAGGTTAATTCGAATTCACTAGTCATGTCTTGGATTAAAGTATCTATAAATGAATATAGTACTAAATCATGCATTTGTCTCCAAATAGAGAGTAATTTACTTGTCAACTTTTTATTATAATGAAATGGTAACCACATAGACTCAATCAAAATCCTTGGTGGAGAATCCAGAGGATATTTTTGAGGTAGAATGAATTTAAAGTGAATGGGTGGTAAATGTTTTAATGAATATACTATTGATTTATCGGAATCACTGAATATTATTTGAATTGGATTGGGAGGAGTAACTGGGATATCAATAGATCCACTCAAGCGCTTTGTATCAAATTTGAATTCAGGAAATATCGCTTGGAGAGATTCCAATTCTTCAATTTGTTCAGAAGGATCGAATGACCCTGCATCTGCATCTGGGGATGAAGGTGTGGAAGTAGGCTTAGAGGTAAGCAGAGATTCTGATTCTGATACCTCTTTGGCCTTCTCACTATCCTCACTATCTTCTATGCTACTCATTGGAATTGGACATTCGAAAAGGACTTCTGTATCGTCCAGGGGAATGAGCTGTGACCGAAGTGAGCGAATGATAGGATCTCGCTTAGTGATACACAAGTATGGGAGTTTAACCTAACCCTGAATGATGAATGGTATTGTAGTCATATATACTTCCTTGGAGTAAGATAAGTAAATATGAAGTAAAGGTTAAAGATATAAGGAATTCTCATTGTGATTGAACGGATCAGTGGATTGGCCATGGGTGTAGGACAAAGCGCGCAAAATAACTTAGATATGTTGACTAGCTCTCACACCCTATTCCATCCTGTTATTCATCGTCCTCATAATGAAACTGTTATCTATAGTATGTACTTGGTTTGTTCGCTGTCACTTTAGATATTGTTCTTGTCTTGCCCTTTTGATTTGATTCAATATATTATTTGCATATATTATGTATCCTTATGCAGGGCACATAACCTTATTTCCCTGCACTTATCTTATCTTTTCGATTTGGTTCCATATATTTTCGAAAAAATATTGCTAGTGAGATACCCCTTTTGATATCTTCTCTTTTGCGACTCTCACTTTGTGATATAGGCCATCTGGTGCTTGTAATTCAATAATAACTAATAGCTGTAAAGTGGCATCGTTGAGCTTCTATGTCGTATTATCTGGTGATGATTACGAATTGTGTTATTCTTATTATTCAAATATACTTATTTATGTACGTAACCGCTATTTTACTAAAATTTGCCACCCCACTAGTCAAAGAATTCTTCAGCATACCTTTCTATTAAGTCTATCTATGTGTTTACCTCTAATCTAAGGCCTGTACTATAGCTGTTCGCTTGCCACCTAGGATGGACTGCTAGAAGTTAAAAAAACAGTTTGTCAGCAGAAGCTGGAAGAAGCTTCATCTCCGACAGCTGCCCCTGCTGCACCACTCTCAAATGTACATTCGCATCTATCAAGCTATAGCATGACTGGTTGGATAGACAGCTTCGCAAGTTTAAATTAGATACATTTATGTCCTGTTTCTTTAACTTACTATATAGTATCCATTAACTGGCCAGCTGGGGCATATCTTTATATCCAACGACTGACAAAGTAAAAGAAAAATTATATTATCATCTATACTATTTACTCCAACTCTGTATATCAAAACCGGGAAAAATTATTGTTACCTCATTATACATCTCGTCCCGCGGACGAAATTTCCGCCCCAGTGTCCGTTAACTCCTCGAACAGTACTAATTGGTATTCGTTAACTCCGCAGGATTTGAAATCGACCCCCACATGCATCCCCCTGCATAATTCTCACTCAATCTACCTTGCTTCGAAAGCGGAAATTCCTACGCTCAGACACATTCGACAACGCGGATTTTCCTAGGTTTACGCCCATTCGACTATAAAAGCATAGGGTGATTCTCTCATTCAGCTAAAATATAATTAACAAACAAAGCGAACATCATCTATATAATGTCATACGTTCTCAATTCCGGTGCAAAGATCCCTAAAGTTGGTTTTGGTGTATACCAATCGCCTGCTGGCGTAACTTCAAGACTTGTAAAAGTTGCTTTAGAATCCGGTTACAGACATATTGATTCTGCCCATATCTATCGTAATGAAAAGGAAGCCGCTAACGGAATTGCCGAATACCTTAAGTCTCATCCTGAAGTTTCTAGAAGCGAAATATTTTATACGACAAAAATATGGCTTGATGATTTTGGTTACGAAAAGACTAAAGATGCTATCAAGAAGTCCCTTGCTGCTGCTTCTAGTATAGATTATATCGATCTTATATTACTTCATGCTCCTCAAAGACCAAAATCACTTAGATTGGGTGCTTATAAGGCTCTTCAAGAGGCTGTTGCTGAGGGTAACGTTAAGAGTATTGGTGTGTCCAACTATGGTGTTCACCATTTAAAGGAATTATTAGCCTGGCCAGAGCTAAAGATCAAGCCTGCTGTTAACCAAGTTGAAATAAATCCCTGGCTTCAGCGCGAAGATATCGCTAAGTTCTGTAAGAAGCACGATATTCTTATTGAATCGTACTCCCCTTTGATGCGTGGTGATCGTTTAAATGATCCTTCATTGGTTGCTTTATCCAAAAAGTATAAGAGAACACCTGCCCAAATATTGATTAGGTGGAACCTACAGAAAGGATTTATTCCTCTTCCGAAAACTGCCACTGAATCAAGAATCAGAAGTAACTTTGAGGTCGATGATTTTGAACTTTCCGACGAAGATTTCGAGGAGCTTGGTAGTAAGACTGAATATTTTATTGCTGGTGGCAACTGGGATCCTACTAAATGGGACTAAGGTGTCGACCATGGTGTATACTAAGGTATAGACTGAGATGTAGTTATGTATAGCAATGGATTCTTTAGACTATTATCGTGCCGATTTATTAAATACATCAACCATTCATTTCTTAAGATATGGACAACCTTTAGAATCGCAACCGCTACTCTGAACAGAGTTACCCCACCATGAAATACTAGCTCCCGGAACAGTAACACAGAAGTATATAATAATAGCCGCTAAATCAGTGCCACAATCTAGCGCTGCTGATAGGATAAAGTTATACTTTCTCCACCATCCTGTATACTTTTTATGGATCCAATAATTGAAAATGAATCCGATGAGTGCCCAAGTGGAATAATTAATACCTGTCACCGAGGGGATGCCGGTGGCTCCAGAGAAAAACAGTGGAGCAGAGAACTGTTGAATAAACTTACTCTTTGAGAATCGCCACTTCTGCCTCTTAATTATAAATATGACTACTGGTAACATAGCCCCAACTAGGAAAAACCAAAATATAACTGAATAATCTCCACTCCTAAATAACCTTGTAGGTCCAATAAGACCATAGACAACATTAGTGTGGAATTGAGTGTTACTATAACGGCATACCATATTATCCTTCGCAGATGGTGTACAAACGTCTTTAATATTTCCTAAAACCCAATCAACAACGCCCACGCTACTCAAAGTTCCAATAAAGGCACCTGCTAATTGAACTGAAAATGTAACCATGGGGGGGACCTTGAAATAATGAGCTAATTTCATGTCAGCAGAAAAGTGTAATCCTTTTTGTACTGCTGTTATTCCAAAGGCATTTGCCTGAATCAATGCTAAAGGCTTACCGTCGAACCAGTAACCAGACACGATTTGAATTACTGCACTATAACCAGCAGTGAAAGTTGACACTGATTCTAAGATACCGACAGGTACAAAAATTACGAGCCCTATCAACATGAAAATTACTAGTCCATACCAAGGGGTTTGCACTGGGAATACTTCGACCATCGTAATTGCAATAGCGAATCCTATTGTTAAGACAATAATGAACCAATATAGTGGAACTTGTTTATACTGTTTCATTAATTGATTATGAATATCTCTTGTTTGTGTATAATCATCATCTACTGGTTTCCTAAGAATCAAATTGATAAATGAGCTATGGTACTCCAAGACAAACTCAATCAGTAACGCAGACAGAGTTGCAAAATTAAGTGAATATTGAATTAGAAAGGAGATGGGTAAACGGACATCAGAATATTTTAAGTAAGCTTTTTCGTTGAAATCGAGATTGTCAGTGATAATTCGGGTAACATTATAAGTTTTGGCGTTGTCATCAAACAGCCCATTACTCATAATCGGATAAAGGGCTGTTCCCCATTTATTTGTATAGTACAATGAAGGCATGATAATTAAAACCCAGAATATGAATGATAAATTAACGTTCCAAATTGACCACCAAGGAGCAATTAGAGGAGAAACTAAACTTCCTACTTGAGACCAGTCAAATGTGAGCGGAAACAGTCCCAGACCAGTTTTCACTCCAAATACCTGAGAAAGGACTGCATCCCGCGGTCTAATCCAAGAAATCCACGCCCCAATATCACTTAACACTGTGAACAATAAACCTGGAACCCAATACCAGGCAAACGCTCCTAAGAAAGAGATTGTAAAAAATCTGTATCTACTAATCTTCCATCCGTTAACTTTCTCATGAACGTAATTTTTGCCATAAAACGATTGAAGCATAGCAGCACTGGCAAATGCCTCTGGCCATACCATTGCCGGATTATCAACTAATATACTTCGAGATACTCCTGCCATTCCCATAGACCATAAAAATAAACCCAGCGTCCAAAATATTTGATATTTTCCCCCAATATCTAAGCCAAAAAAGAATTTCTGTTGTACTAGCAGGTCATTTCCTGTTTTGGTTGTTACTGCGACATTGGCAAACATGAATACACATACTGCCTCTTTGGCAGTAAAGTTTCCAGGATTCAGACGCAATTTTCGTTCCGAAAATGGAATAGAAATGCTATAATCTGGAACAGTGGCTTCCCAAAGTTGCCCTAAAGGGTATGACAATAATTGTACAATGAGGGAACCAACCAATATAGTTGGATATCTGAATTGAAAATATGCATCAATGCTGCCTACAACCAATGCTAAAGAGCAGCCAATTATCCACATACGAAGGGCTACTGAGTTAGTTATACAGTAATTATGAACGAAGAACTTGACATACTATTACATTGTTCATTAACATCATCGGAAGTAGGGACAACTGAAGATATATCCTTTTCACTGAATCTGTAGAAAATCTGAGAGTTGGAAGAGTGCGTTGATTTAATTTCCAAAGATCTGTCAATATCCGACGAGTTATCGGGTATCACTTCCGTGGACCCTTTAAACTGTACTTTAGCCATGGGGTGAAGAAAAGTGAAGAAAGGATGAACCTACTCGACGAATTTTACATACTATATATATATATATAGTGTTATGTACTTGATCAAATCGATCTGATAAAATTCATCAAGGCCGGTTTCGGTATGAAGACGGCTAATGACCGTGACATGCATATTTTCCATGCATCAAAGCCAAGTCCGAGAGATTTACAGGTAGGTTGTCTAGGTTTATGCAGGAATGTTGTGAGTCTGTAAGACCAGCAGAGCTGAGAATTGCGATTATAAAATGAAATATACAAACAATTGTGTTTTGAATAACCATTATAAATACTACGATTTATAAAGATAATCTAATAGTCACACCATAATTATATGTTTTTCTCGTCCAAATTTCTGATATATGCAGTTGCTCGGATAATAGATCCCGAATGCCTGTTTCGTGCGGCATCATGCAATATTGATCGCTTGATCTGATTAGATTATCAGATTAATCAAGATAATGATGGACACGGCTCTCGTATATATTTAGACAATGCAGGGGACCCGTTCGGCTCCGCATGTTTGGGGAAAGCTGGCAAAACAGTAAAGAGGCAGTTTGTATACATCAGAGTTAGGCACTATGTGGAATTATTAAATAAGCTTGATTTCATAGTAGATCACAGAAGGGATCCAATAATGTGCATAAATTGAGTGTAAAGTTATAAATATAGTCTTATATCGTACGATGTAACAAAGATGGGTTTTATTCAGTACACTAGAAATATCTGAAGACATGGGTGTGTCCAGTACGGAGAAGTTACGAATTGGCTTAGAACTAAACACACGAGAAAATAGGATCATTTTCAGAGTGATTACTGCTATCGCGATTAGAATTAGAATCTCATCATAAATGATTTACTTCTTCGTGACATAAGAACAATGTAATAAGAAGCGTAGCGCGAGTAGATTAAGATTGGGGTTTCAATTATATCAAGTTTAGGCACAATTAATTATCATCGTAACTGAGATTCATGCACGACCATTGCTGTCGATTTCCCTGCAGGAAAAATGCAAGATACGGCTTAATCGTCAGTTACGTTGAATTATGACATTTTCAGCCGTACTTTTATTTCATTCTTTATCGACTTGTTTATTGCTTCTATTCTTCTTATAAACTATCTTTAAGGTGTCAAATGGAATAATATTTAATGGTATTCTCTTGTATCAATTCCTCTCATATTTCACTAATCGTGAAATAATATTTATTCCTGCCATCAAGGCCATGATGGGTATATTAACTGATACTCATTTACCCGGATTTCAGATCACCCAAAACTTTTGAACATTCTATTTTACGTCTCACATTAGATATCGGATAACAACCGTATACTACATAAGATACGCGTTTGGGACCAAGAAAGGATTATTAATTCAGAATTATTACAAGATCTACATAGAGCAGGAGTTTAGTAGTTTGTCTTGAGAAAGGAGATTTGTAGAACACTGTAGAGAGTTGAAGTTTTGTGATTAAAATTGAGAAGGGAGTTATTGCGAGAAACACGACGCGAACATAAACAGATTACGACAGATCGAGATGGCTTTTAATCGTAAGTGAAGGAAGTGTTGATTGGCGAAGTGAGCGCAACAAGGCTTAGCTGAGCTCCAACAGAGCTCAGCTATTGGCAAATTGAAGAGAAAACATTTGCTAACAAAAAAATTCAGAACCTCATGGATTTCCAGTGATCCCACCTGGATTTATTCCAAATGCTCAACAGATTCAGCAATTTCAGAGACAACATCAGGAGCAACTTCGTCAACAACATATGGCTCTGCTTCAGCAGCAGAGACAGCAAAAACAGTTGAAATTAGAGAAAGAGATTTCGGATTTGAAAGAAAAAAATAGGAAGGAGAAGAATAAAGAGACAGTGGAGAAATTGAAGCAATTCTTCATTGATATTCGTGATGTTATGAATGGGGGAGGAGATATTACGGATGAAGTGATAAGGGCGAAAATTGTACCATTGGAAAATTTACAGCCAAGTAAAGATGAAGAAGACTTGAAGAAGAAACAAGCAGGAGAGGATGAGATGACCGAAGATAGAGAAGAGGAGGAAACTGATGATAATGACTTCACTTCCATTGACTTGAAATTAGACTCTGGAAAGTATAATTATGATGTTTATGCTTTATATCATGATTTAAAACTAGCGATAATATCGAATTTGATTACGTATCCTATTGGCAGTGAAAAATATGTTTTATTAAATGATTTTTTCAAATTTATTTCTGATTGTATTTTCAGGGAAGCAGTTCAACTGGGAATTCTTGAAGAATATAAAGGCGGTGATAGTAATAAGAGTGGTGAGAAATCTAGGGGTGACAATGGAAGCAATGGTAGTACTAGCGGTGTTGCTTCTGGTAAGGATACAGGCAATGATAGTCATGATAGTGTCAAAGCCACTGGTAATAGTCTTACTACAAACGGAACATCTATCAAATCGGAAACAAATGGTCGTGTCAAAGCGGAAACCAAAATTCTCACACCCGAGGAATATTTTAACGAAGAGCGAGATAGGTTTGAAAGTGATATATTCAATGGATTCAAAAAAATATACTCTGATGTTATTGAGTTTTATGGTGAAGCATATTACATTGTTGGTCAGCATGGACCAATCTTTTCTTCATTAACAGGTAAATCACCGATTGATCCAAGAGAAACGATAACAAAAGGATTATTTAATACATTGAAAGTATTACCGCCAACCAAGACACAAACTGGGCCATATCACTTAATGTTTGTTTCGCCACTTGTAGCAGCTAGAATACCGCATCCATCAGTTCCACCTTCGGAGTTATTACAATTTTATGTCCACCCTACGCAAGCACCATTACCATCAACAAGATGGCTGAAATATGATTCATATTCCTCGTTTGCTCCTAGTAGTGATGATTTCGCTACAGTATTAAAAAAGGGGTCTTCTTCTTCAGTATGGTTAGATAAAGTTGGATTGCCAATTGCAGAAGAAGAGGCGGCAAAACGCGAGCAAGATGAGTATGAAAATGAGAGCGATGATGAAGATGAAGATGACGAGGATGAAGAGGAAGAGGAAGGGAGTGAAGAAGAGGAAGAGGGGAGTAATGAAGAAGAGGGCGACGGGGATATTGAAATGAAAGATGTTGGAGTTAATGGCGCTACCCCTGTTAAATCTACATCCACACCACCAATATCTTCTAAACCTTCCAGTGTGATGCCGTCAAGTACTAGTGGTTCGGTCACTCCTAAAGAGGCCTCTGCGAAATCGCCGGCTCCAGCTAACTCAACCACACTACCCATTGGCCAACCTGACGATGACGGAATTAATGTTCTTCGTGTATTAGAATGGTCTCCTGCAAGTTTTATTGATGATGATGAGATTGAGGCCGCTGCTAATGGAACGGAAAGTGAGTTGGTGAGTTGGCTTCTACTTGAGTTGCAAAACCTGCAGCGTGAGAGACTTTCTAAAGAAGACAATAGCGCATTCATTATCTCTGAAATAGAACGCAGACTAGCGCTCAAAATCCAAAATATTCTTGCTCGAATTGTGGGCGAAGTAACTCCTAAGGATGTTGATCTATCTTTATCACATCTCCTTCCTGTCCTTCAAACCAATTATATGGGAACATTACCTGGTCCTCCTGAACCTAAACCGAATCAAGCGGGCCGTTCCAGCGCGAGAACCCCTTCTCGTCAAATACGAACAAAAAAATAATATCTATCTAATGATTAATGTACTATATCATCACCACCTTCGTTGCCTCCTGCGGCCGGGCTCTGTCCGGAAGCGTTACTACGCCGAGTGCCCAGATATCTCAGAGTAGACTCCACCTGGCGGAGCAACGGGTCCAGCAGATCTCGGTAGTTGGAGGCAATAAAGAGTTCATCTGGATTCAGCTTCGGGACCACAACCCGTGGAAATGATTAAAAATATGTATAGAGAAACATATAGAACCAAATATAAATTTTTTTTTCTTTGTGTCAATATATCAATAGGCTGGCATGTTAAATTCTCCCTAGTAGACGACAATCAAAATGGTGCTTGTGATCTTACAAAGCACTTAAGCTTTTCGTTATCCTCTGCTTCGTTCAAAAAGACCAAAAGTCTTAGAACGGGCATAAACTACCATCGGACATCTAGCATTGCAATGCCTATAGTATATAATAATCAATTGTTTTATTCTATAAAAGATCATCAAGCTATAAAGTGTACTCATCAAACGCAGTATAATTGCCGATATATTCAAAATCGCCGTCAAATGCGACGGAAACAGTATACCCTTGGTTTCTTAAGGTCTCACCTTGATCAGGGGGGTGAGGTTGGTTCCCAAGCCGGATATCTATGAGATCATTTAGTCTGCCTAAATTCTCAAAATTACCTCTGACCAGTTTGTATCGATAGAACTTTTAAGAGTGGACACCGTCTTGTTATTTCCGCCAAGTTATCATATGTTCCCACAAAATCGACAATACTCAGCTTCTCAAGGGCGGAAAAGTGCTGGCACATTCTAACTATATCTTCATCAAACACAGTCCAATTTGGGTACGGCCTTCTATCGATAAATAACCTTTTAAGGCTGTTTCCTATACGATAGTAAGGCACAGCACTGAAACTGCACTCGCCTTGCAAGTACAGGGTAGAAAGCTCAGTTAGTAGATTATCCGAGTGATTACCACGATATTCTTGGTGGGAAACCCCAAATGCATTCAGCGATAGCTCGCTTAACTTAATACCAACAGGTATGTTAGGCGGATGAAGGGAATTGAGACAAATCTCCATCTCTAAGGAACTTAGCCTCGGTAACAAGGCTAAAAAGTCCATTTCAGGCTGATAATCTGTTTCGTGCTCCAAATCATGGCCTCCTGTCCGGGAGAACCTTTCCAGATTTGGACATTTTGTTAGAAAACTGGAAATTATTTTCTCTGTGGCTTGACTGTATTTATTATTGATCTTGAATTTTAGCCGTCTTAGGCTGGTGAATTCTGTCATCAATTCCAAAGGTCCTGACTTTGAAAGATCACAATCATTTATCGTCAGCGATGCTAAATTTGGAGCAATACTACTCAAATTATTAATATCACTTAAGACGAAATCTTCTGTTGCTGTGAACTCAAACTTGTTAAGAGAAGGTAATGAGAGTCCAGATATTACTTGTGGAATTTTCATTGGAGGAGTAACAGTAAAACTCACAAACTCATAGCCCCTTAAGACTAATTTGACTACTCGTTCATTTAAGTCAGAAAAGGATTACAATTGCAGATTGTCAACTGGTCTACGATTGCCATCGGTTATGACATATAACAACATATTCAGCTGCGAACAATATTTTCCAGTTTTCTCTGTTTGATACAAAGGTAGGTGACAAGGACGGCCATTGATTACTGTATTTGGGAAAAATATGGGCAACTTATTCAAGCCGGCGACTCTGGATGAATAGTTAAATTTCTTGCACACTTGTGAACAGGAAATGATATCAGTGTAGTGGAGGTACGAAAAAATTATATTTAACAATTCAATGTGAAGAACTTCCACAGTTTTAGTAACGCCGTCAGAATTCATAATTAAAGTTATTATTCTAGTTTAAAACCAACTAGGGAGGTAGATCTCTAGTAGTGGTCAATGGTTATAGTCTGCTTATGAACGAATTGAATCCAAAGGCATAATATTCACGTTTAATGAACTCCACTGCAAACACCGAGAAGGATCTTTTTCTGGGTTTTGATTTTCTCCCATGAGTTTGCGTACAACTGTCCCAAATCTCTGTTCGAATTTGCGATAATTTTCAACATTCGACATATTCGGTATAATATTGCTTTGAAATGAGCTATCTAGGAAATGGATCTGTGAGTGATTATGGCTATATTCCAAAATGCTAGACGACAAGTCTATACAGCATTAGAGTGTAGACTAATTGCTGGTCCGGCATAATTAACGGGTGTAGTGAAAGGTTCCAGCAGACAGTTGATTATAAATAGCTCATTACTACATACAATTTCCTTCAAGCAGAACTAGCTTCGATGTTTACTTTGTGAAGGCCAGCAGGTCTTATCGTTTAGAGAACATGAAATACTGGCCTTCAGGTCTCTGCTAGGTCTAACAGGTAACTGTAATCTGAGTTTATCAAACCTGAGTCGTGCTGTAAATGGAAATAAGAGAATTAATTGTTGAGATATATGATCTAACAATCGACTATCCGGCTGCCCCAAGCCAACAAGGGCAGAGCAAAGTTTACAATAGAATTTAGTACGGTTCGATCACAAGTGATACCGAGAGATGTCATTGTTAATATATGTCAGCACGTTTTTATCTTATGTGTTGATGTTGGCTGTCATTTACAAATCGTGTTTATTGCTGTATCCGATGTGGTACAAAGCAAGTAAAGGCTTTCCGTATATCAGTACATTATGCCATTTAATACCATTTCATTATGTCAAATCTTCTCTTACGGGATACTTCTGATGGCAAATTGTACATGAGTTACTGGGTTTGAATTATGTCAGCTAGCTGCAAGCTGTAGCCATAATTAAAACAGTTTCTAATTCATGGATTTAAACTCTGGTGTTCTTAGTTTGAAATGTGAATACAATCGTCACTCTCTCTCCGTCCTTTAGCATATTTTTTCAAAGTGTATATATGGAACGACGATTATACCAAATCGACCACAAAATGTTGATTGAGAATTAGACTTCCACAGAAGTTAGTTGTTTGATTGGTAACTGTTCTCTAAGGAGTACAGATTGTTTCCAGTGGATACGATCTCCGGAATATTTAAGAGCTACATAGAAGTATCACGTTTAATAAACGCTGCATAATGAATGATCCAGATGTTAAGTTTCAGAGGTGTGACCATTGTGCTCCGGATGGCTACCACGACTATCAGGAGTGTTGCCCAAGGTTTGGTATTATGACAACGCCTGTTGATCCTGACCATAATGATTATGGTCATGCCGAAGATTATAGTCAGGTGGATGATTATATTCATTTGGCTGATAGATTAAAGGAATGTATAAACAATCTGGAACAACATTTTCCCACAAGAGTTAATCGAGTGCCAGTATTGTGCACTATCACAGAAGCTGATAGATTGCGCAGATTTTTGAGGCACCGCGGCTTATATCGTCCTCCTGGAATTCTCCATGAACCGGCTGATATCACTGGCCGTGGAGCGTGTATCATGTTTGTCAGTTGAAGCTAAGTTATTGGTGCTTGGTGATTATTAAGATATACTATGGGTAGTTTATCATTTATAATGGCAAACAGAAGTGATTTATTATTAAAAAACACTAAAATATTCCTTTTAAATCTGTCGAAATTATCCCTTGAGAAGTTTTTATTGTCACCGTCGCCTAAGCTGCCAGACGTATCATTCGTTGCGTTAAATTTATCTCATGGTATACTCCCAGGTGACAAATCGTGCTTAAACAGATATGCGATTTGCATTATGCGAAGCAAGCCTTAATCAATAATATATGGGTTCAACTTTTATAAAATAGTTTCAACTTGAATATTAATATTTCATTTTTTTTGCTTGTTTCCACACCTTAGCGAATTGGTTTAAAAAGTATATATATATGTACGATTATACAGTCGATCTCGAAAGTTTTGAGTTGATTAAAAACCAGATCAACCATAATTGATTGTTGTATTGTTCGCTACTCTCTAAGGTGTACTAAGTCCCGCTGGATACATACTTTGGAGTATTTCAGAACTAGAGAGAAATATCACGCTCATAATAAGATGACTGATACAACTATCTTTCACAAGTGCGGCCATTGCGCTTCGGATGATTGTCATGACTATCGAGATTGGCCCCAAGATGGTATTATGAAAGTCGATGACTTTCAAAAGTATAATCAGCTAGCTGAGAAGTTGACGGAACATTTAAGCAAATTGGATCAACATTTTACGAGAGGTATAAACCGAGTGCCGGTAATGTGCCCTTTGGATTCAGCTGAAGAATTGTTACACTTTTTACGCTACAATAGATTTTTCAATGGATCTGATGAGCGCACTCATCCATTTACTATGTCAGATATCCAGAGTAGACGATGTGAGATCTTTGTCAGTTATTAAAGATGTACAACAGATAGTATATCATCTAGAATAGCAATAAAGGAGAACTTTATTACTGAAATACTCAATGTAAATCTAGGGAATCATTACTATAAGAGAAGATTTTATTCCAGAGCCCTCTATATTGCGACATATCTATGGATAATTTATGTAACTCAATCAACAGTACTCAATAATGACGGAGTTATTTCTCCGTGTATTAAATAGTCTACAAATTGAGACAGCTGCTAAGGAAACAGAAAGTAAGTTAGTGAGTTGGTTTCTACTGCAGCGCAGGAAGCTTTCTAAAAAAGACCACAGCGCATTCATCATCTCTGAAAAGGAGCGCAGACTACAGCACAAAATTCTGAATATTTCTGGCTTGAATCGTAGGCGTGACGAAGCGAGTCCTAAAGATATTATTATCCTTGTCACCACTCCACCTCCAGTACGAGAATTATCTAGCGATTAATGTACTATACCATCCATACCGTCGTTACCTCCGGCGGCTGGGCTCTCTGCCCGGATCCATTGCTCCGCTACGCGGATGATATAGATACTTCACAGTAGACTCCGCGGAGCGGAGCAGCGGGTCCGGGCAGAGCCCGGCCGCCGGAGGCAGAGTGTGGTTGTAGTCAAAATGCAAAGAGTTCATTTATAATTTCACATCGGCACCAACAGCCATGGAAATGATTAAAAATACGTTTAGAGAAGAAACAAAAGCAAAGATGAAGACGGCAATAGCATTGGTTAATTTACTATTACTCATGTCAATGTATGCTACGGATGGGCTGCTGTGTCCGACATTACTTTCATCAGTTTCCACTAATGAATATCCATTATTTAAACTGGCACTAGAATCAGTTACTTGAACACTCATAATTTTCTTAGATCGGGTGAAGTAGAGTAAGGGTGCTGAAACAAATGGCAAAAGAAGACTGAGGACCACTTGACTGGCATTTAAAACATCAGCCAATCCTTTTCGACCAACGAAAACAGCAACAAAAAGGCAGGGTGCTATAGCAATTGCTCTCGTGATAAGTCGACGAATCCACGGCTGGAAAGACCAGTGGAGAAATCCTTCAGAAACCATTTGTCCTGCCAATGTGCAAACAATACCAGCAGATTGACCAGAGAAAAGTAATGCCAAAGCAAATATTACTGCCGCAAAATGACCCAGATATTTCCATAGCATGTCGTAAATGCTAAATAAATCAGCGTCAAGAGCTTCGGGGGAATGTGACAAAGTTGCTGCCGCAACGATGAGGATAGCGCTGTTAACAAATATAGCAACCGTGAATAGGGACATAACGAGCTCGGCGATTGAAAAATTCATGGCATACTTAATGGCATGGACACTTGGTCGATATCTAGTTGATTCGGATGACGATGAATAGGTAGATGAAGATGAATTTTGAAGAACGTCATTATCGATATCTGTGTTGGAATTAATATCGGAATCTTCAGAGAAATAACCGTGTTTAGTATCAAATTCTCTTAACCTTGGTTGAACTAACCCTGAACCAAGATATAGACTGTGAGGCATAACAGTAGCTCCAAGAATACCACAAGACATATATAATCCTTGCGATTCAACAAGTTCATATGATGGTAAAAAACCCTTTAAAACAGTTCCAACGCCAATTGGACCAATATTCATTAGTTCAACTGCAAAACATACTACCACCACAAATACAAGACCAGAAACCATGTATTCAAAGTAGCGAACAAATTTCACTGGCCCATTTGGTCGATATGCCATGAGAACAATTAAAACGTCTAATACTGTTAATACCACTCCTAATGGTAATGGAATTCCGACCAAAATATTCAAGGCAATAGCAGTACCAACCACTTCTGCCAAATCAGTAGCAATAATAGCAATTTCTGCTAGAATATAAATAATTATACATAGCCATCTTGGTAAATGTTCTCGGCAATTTTGCGCTAGATCTAATCCAGTCACTGATCCAAGTTTAACACATAGTATTTGTAGGAAAACAGCAAAAATATTCGATAAGAGAATTACAAATAAATGCTTGTATTGGTACATTGCACCGGCAGTAACGGCAGTGGAATAATTACCAGGATCTAAATAAGCCACCGATACCATTATACCAGGACCTATAAATCTAGCGTATTTGAAAGCTACTTTCCTTGAATGGGTGATGATATAATCTATTTTTTCTTTAATTGACATTGAAGAACTTCCAAGTACTGATGAATTAGGGGAGATAGATAATCTACCAGTTGGAATTGGTAACTCTTGGCTATGATCAATCATATTGTCACTTTCACTGTCAGAAGGTGGTGAACTTGGAAGGGGGAGATCAGATTCGAATGGATTGTTATTGTCTTCTGATGATGTTCCATACGTGCTATTTGGTCTTATGAAACTACTTTTTCTTCTTCTTGATGGAATAATAGATAATGTTGCATCTGAGGAAGTAGTTGGAGGCGTCATATTGGAATCTGAGGGAGTAATCGTACAATTACTAATGTTATCTGAACGATCGTTACCCTTACCAAATGCTTCACTTTTTAAACTTTTCAAATAATCAATTTGAGTTAATAAAGGAATATTTGCCGTGTAATTATTTTTCCGACAATCAACATCCACGTCTACGTCTACGTCTTCTTCATGTTCTTCAGAATTAAATGAATGACCAAATTCTTCAGGAGGGGTTGTATTGAATCGAACTTTTTTGACTATTCCTTTAGTAGGAAATGAAGATATTTCTTGTTCAAAATTTTCACCCTGATCAATATTTTGTGGACAGTTCGCGGGGATGATTGAAGGTCGGAATGATGAAATTACGTTTAAGTCTGGACTTGAATGGGGAAAACGGTTGTGATTAGGGTTGAGTTCTTTTTTGAGGTTATTAAGGCTAGGAGATTCGGGATTATCCGGGCGAG
The DNA here is from genome assembly GCA_030575175.1 of Sugiyamaella novakii. NCBI lineage: Eukaryota > Fungi > Ascomycota > Dipodascomycetes > Dipodascales > Trichomonascaceae > Sugiyamaella > Sugiyamaella novakii. The sequence continues at coordinate 57,829 of JAJMIH010000046.1, forward strand.
AATGAGAGTTCGCCGTTGGATATGCGGCGGGAGAGGCGGAGGTGGAGTGGATAGGGGGTGTAGAAATAGAGTGGTTGACGGGAGAGGTGGTGGTGGAGGTGGTGGTGGTGGGAGCTGTAGTAATATCAATAGGAATTGTCATTATAATAGCATTTGAATGTGTTGAATTATCAATACTCTGATTAGGAGTAAATGATTTATTCTTTGATTCCAATGATTCAGATTCAGGGTCAATCCCTGAAACACTATTAATAGTACCACCATTTCCCACCAAATGTGTTTCATCCCCTGTTATAATTATTGGTGTTATACCACCGCCACCACCTGCTCCTCCCATAACATCATCTGAATTATTTGAATTTTTGCCACCATTCTTCTTTCCATTTTCATGATCTTTCTTTAAAGATTTATTTGTTGTTGTGTCGTTATCGAACCGACGAGGACTTTGATTATATCCCAACCTCCCTGTTGGTTCAGGATCTCTTGTTGGACAATTCATATTTTGAAATATCTAATACGTGAATTTCCAACTAATTTTATTATTGTTGCGTTTTCTATTTCGCGTATTTCGTGTAGCAAAAAATTAATGATCTGTTCGTAGAATATGCGGAGGTGGAGATGGAGGTGGCTTTGGGGAGTTACGAAAATCTCCATTATTATGCATTAAATATAGCTACAGTATAAATGCATATTTTTTGTAGTTATTCTTACACCACCACCGGCTATAAAAAAATACTTTATTTTCAAACCAAATATTAATTGAATAACTAAACTTAATCTAATTTATTATTATTATAAAAAATTATGGTATAGATTGGGTTCAAAGGCTACTTTTTATTATTACCGAATTATTCGCAATGTCTTCGGCGGTTGGCTTGGGAGTTGTACTCGGCGGCAAAGATATACCCAGATCGTTACTCACTTCGCTCTCTATGTCACTAACATTTGTCTCTCTTTTCCTCTGAATCAAACTGGTATTGCAATAAGAGTATGCTATTGCTAACCCAGATTCCGACACCAGGACTACTAATTCGACAACCATAACAATCAATGCAAACAAACTGCTATTATGATGAGCATAGACTCTAACCCAAGATAATGCAAGAGTTCGAGAATATAGCGATCGATAGTTATCTCATCGCATTCATTCAGTCTGCGATATGCAACTTTCGAGTGATCGGAGGGCATTGGGTAGGGAAACATTTTCACCTGCAGTAACTACATTGATCGCTATTATCGGATACATTTTCGTCCTTTTATAAATACTGGCTAACTACTCTTAGATTTCAATTCTCTCAAACCTTGTAGATAAATGAATAGATACGATGTTCTCTCAGTTTTTACCGTAGCACAAGCGAACGGTAGAGTCGGTCATCAGAGCAAAATAAGGAGCTATTAAGTCTATTAGTGTATAATATTATCTCTGTAGTGCCAATATCAAGGCACGATCTCCTACTTATAGTGAGTTTGTTAGTTATCTCAAGAAAAATGTAAAGAATGTTGGGATCGCACTTGAAAACAGAGTTCCGCTCTCGTGACACCTAATGTCACTACTGAAATAGGAATACCAATTTGGGGCCCTGCGGTTCTTATTGCCAAAGATTGTTTTTCTGCTCGTCTGGTTCAGCCTTTCTCCCTTCATGTGCGTAATATAATAGAGTTTTGACTAGAATTGGATCTAGACCGCTGACCCCTATAATGAAGGGAATTAGAGATTTACAAACGTCACATTGACGAGTCCAAATTTAAAACGAATTTGGCGCATTTGACATTCTTGTTTATCGACTGTCATTAGTGTAGCTTCCCTTTCCCCTTCCATCGGTCTGCCGCGGCTACCCCCTTGTACGGCGCTATATATACTCTCTTATCAGCATCACCGATCTCCGATTACTCTTACTTCGACAATTACCATGAGTATACAAACAATTCCCACAATTGAGGTGAAATCGCTTCCTCCCATAGTAGCCGAGCCTCTAACGCCCGAAGGATTTGCCCCTTTTGGCGGCGTGATATCCTCTCGATATCAACTTCGAACGATGGCTCACAACTCGGCCAACTATGGGACTGCTACTAAACTATTCCAAGTTTCACCGATAGTTAACAATTATGAGCTCGCTGAAAGCAGAGCTCCTGCAAAGGCGAATTTTAATCTTTTTCGATGTAGCCCTCCTGAACACCTGATCAGTCGCGAGTCCGCTCATTTCACGTACAAATCTACGGTATTAGAAAGACATCCCTTTTCCACACAGACTTTTCTCCCGCTCGGAAGAGATAAATCCCAGATTGCTTATCTCGTAATAGTTGCCCTTAAAAAGGACGGTAAGTTTCATCCCACCCTGCAACTCCGCGGAGCGGAGCAACACGGGTCCGGGCAGAGCCCGGCCGCCGGAGGCAGAACTGGGGAGGATGACAGTGCCTCCGGCTGCCGGGCTCTGCCCGGACCCGTTGCTCCGCTCCTCGGAGTTGCTTAAACGTATTCACTCACTGTCTAACTCGCAGATGCTCTACCTGATCCATCAACCGTTAAAGCGTTTTTGGCAACCGGCGATCAAGCTGTAACATATAATGTAGGAACGTGGCATGCTCCAATGGTAGCCCTCAACGAAACCGTGGATTTTGCTGTTCTGATCCATGAGAATGGTGTCCCCCAAGATGATTGTAATGAAGTATATCTCGAACCAGGTTTGGATATTCAATTCATTGAAAATCTGTAACCCATCTTGTATTTATGTAACATAATATGACATTTTCCCACCATCACTGCCCCGTGAGGAAAGTCTTCAGCTTTGTAACACTGGCTGTAATATCTCTTGTTCTACAACCGAAAAAGACCGTTGCCTAAAGATAGTCAAGGCCGTGATAAACAGACTGCTCTGCATATTCAGGGGTATGCGGCTTAAAATTTCAAAGATAACGCGGATCTAAAGATACCAACAATAATCAAAAGTTACACACCAAAATGTCCTCTGAATTCCCTTTAAATCCTCTTCCAATAGCTGACGTTGAACAGGTGGATGTGGATGACTCTGATGATGTGAAAACCAGTTTTGAAAATCCCTTCAGAAAAAGAAAAGGACAATCAGACGACGACTTTAAAAGTCAAGTAGAGCAATATAAAGATGGCCCTCCAATCCAAGAAGACGATGGTGTAAGTTGACAAGCGATTTAATCTCGATCGATTTCTCCCGCTAACAGTATTAAAGTTCCTATTAAACCAGGATTATTCAAAGGCTGAGTTTAATAAAGTTGATATAAATTATCTTAAGAATGCTGCTGAAAGGGCATACTATCTCCGCGACTACGAAAAAGCCCTGTCAATCCTAGATCAGACCAAGAAATGGTCGAAAATAGGTTCCAGAGATTTAAAAGAATTCGATGCTATTCGTATTGCATGTGAAAATAAGCTGGAAAATAAAGCTAAGGTTTAGCTAAACAACTGCTTAGATATACTCTCGATTTATCACCACGGAGTAGCTATGTGCAGCTGCGAGTTTCATAACAATTGCTATACTGACTTTAGTTGTTCCTCACATTCGAGAGACAGGTGAGTAAATAGCAATTTATTTCATTCAGAAATATATATATTCTCGAAATTTCTTATTCAGAATATCTCGAATATCTACCAGCACGCTAATATTTAATAATAAAAGTCTTATAACATTCATGAAAAGTTGCGCACTAATATTTCTTCTTGAAAGTTTCTACGGCTGACTACTGGACTGTATACCCATGTCGTTCACTAACATCTCAGCAAAAAAAATCTATATCAATTTCTAATAAATAAATACTCTACATCCCTCCATGTTCTCTCCCTAGTCTGTCCCTTTACCCCAGACATATATTCGAATCTCCACTTTGCTGACCTTTCTCTTACTCATCTTTGGCATACCCTCTTCATCATCCTCTTCAGTCTCATCAACAACATCTACAGTTCCAGTAACAATCTCGACTCTGTAAAGCTCTTTGAATTTCAATGCTACACTTAATGCTTTATCGATAGCCTTGCCCAGTCCATATACTGTGACATGAAGATCCTTTAACTTGTCTGGACTCTTCGTCCCTGATTTTTGCAGCTCATGAATATGTTTTGAGACCCGTTTAAGTGCCGAAACAAATGGAGTCCCAGTCGAAATATAAACAGAGGATTGCTTGATCTCTTTGACGAGCTTTGGAGGTGGATGCTTTACGGGTTTAGTTTTAGCTTTCTTCTCCTTAGGAGGTGTCTCTTGAATGATGATGCTGCTTGTTTGCTCAGAAACGTCTTTTACACTCTTCTTAGCCCTACGCTTACGCTTTTTTGAACTGGTTACCGCTGTTTGTGATGAAGTCGACGATAGAGACTGTGTACCGGGCACCTCAATTTCTGGTTCAACAGTAATTGCACTGGATGATCTTTGAGTCATTGAATGGAATGCTAACTTAATTGCTAAAATTTTCTGCCAGTGTTTAGTATTTGGATTCAAACAATCTAATCAGCACAGGAGATCAGGAATTTGAATATTTTGTCTGAGATAGATCAGAAGTATCAGGTGATTTAGCTAACAAAGTCATGTGATTTCGATGAAATGAATAATCAAGTAATTCAAACGAAATGAACGAACTTTAACATAATATTACTTACACAGGTATATTGCCAAAAATAGTTCTCAATGTTTACCGCAATCGTTATTAGAATAGAAAGTATATTTCATATCAAAGCTTGCAAGACCATAGGATCTCTAGGGCTGAGCATTGAAAACGGCACGGCGCTATTGAAGACTGTCTCTATCACGAAAGCCAACTCAAATACTGGTGATATCTGATTCTGCTACCACCAAAGTCAATCAAAGATTACGAAATGGCAGACTCTACTAGATTGCCTTCCTGGTATAAGGCCTTATCAGAACCTAGCTCATTGTAAGTAGTAATGTTCCTTTCTGTTCAGCATCTCTTTGCTCCGGTTGGCGGGCCACTAACAGCTTTGATAGTCCTCGAGCCTCTCGAACAAATGAAATTACAAATCCAAGCGGGTTTGTAGAGAAAAGCATTCCCGCGAAAGGATCTAAGAAAGATGCTGCAGCCAGTACTGCTGGTTCTGCTTTGAAATCTCGATCAGCGGATCAAGAGGTTTTGAAGGTGAAAAAAGCATGGGAAGTAGCAATTGCACCCGCTAAAGCGTTACCAATGAATCTTTTTATGAGTTACATGTCAGGCAATTCCTTACAAATAGTACCAATTACAATGACGGTGATGATGTTTTTTGTAACACCTGTCAAGCAGATCATGGTTACTAAACAGCAATTCGAACATTTACGGTCAAAAACAAACCAATCGCATATTATTACAACTATGATTGTTTATATTCTATGCCATTTTCTTGCCATTGGAGCTGGAGTATGGAAATTGGGACAGATGGGGCTTCTTCCGAACACTCGTAGTGATTGGTTACCATTTGAAACCTCATCCTATGTAGTTGAGACCTCTCTATAAACTTATTACCATCACTGTATATGCCTCCGGCGGCTGGGCTCCGCCCAGACCCGTTGCTCCGCTCCGCGGAGAGGAAGATGGATTCTCCACGCAGTGGAGCAACGGGTCTGGGCAGAGCCCAGCCGCCGGAGGCAGAGGGGGAGAAAGCGGATTTATTTATTTAGAATTTGGAACTATCGTATTCATCCATCAGTTCAGTATACTCAGGGCCTCCAGAAACCCATTCAAGAATACCTCCACGAATAACTTGAGCGGAAACTTTGTTGCCGTGCTTGTCAGCAACATCATTGAAAAATCCAGCTGTGCGAGTGGCCCGATCCCTCGAAGACCGGCAATGAACGTAAATTGTCTTCTTGCCAGATTGTTCGGCAAGATCGTATAAATCTTCAACAGAGTTGTAGATACTTTGAGCAGGGATATTGTAAGCTCCCTTGATTTTTCCACCAATGAAATCATCCTTACGAAGATCAATGATCATGAAATCCTTCTTGCCTGCTTTAATCGCATCAGCAACTTCTTCTTTGTCGGCATACTGGACTGCGTTATTTTTAGGCTCGGGATATTTGGCAAGCCATTCTTGAACCGCGGGTGGGACTCCGGACATGATGTGCTAATCGAATTGTTTTATTAATTGGCTATGGCAATGGCAATGGTTGAAGATGTTATGGAGTAGAAGCGCACAGCTGGCGGTGGGGCGATTCCTATGGCTTACGGTGGGACTTTAAAAGATAAGATAAGATACATTTAGTCACGTGATTAGCTTTTCAGCCTCTCTTCGAACTCATTTGAAATACAAGATGAATTTGATAAGAGCTCGGTTTATATATTAGTTTGCAAAATGAATTTCTCAGTATACGTATTCCATGATTATTGGAGGATTGGTTAATATCTCCTAGGGAGGAGGGCATGGCCTGCCTTCGTCCTCCTGGTGTATTCTTATAGTGAAGGATGCAGTGTTGTGCATATCACCACCCCCTGAAAATACAAGACTCGTATCAGCAAGTAGAGATCTTTACTGTTACATGAGTTTATGGGGTGGTATTTATGAGCCAAGAAATTTGTAATCTCACCAGTTTTCTCAAAGAAGATATAGGTATTTAAAAGATAATTCCCCATGAATGTGGCTCGCGGAGCGAGCACTACGGGTCCGGGCAGAGCCCGGTCGCCGGAGGCATGAGTTAGGGGGCAGATACCACGCCGTGTCCTCCCAACACGGCAAATCTTCTTACTTATAATATTACTCTCACATATTGTTCCTAACAGTTCTATTAAGCTGTTCTTCCACGTTTGACTTGGAGTCCTTTATGCTCTTTCGTTAGTAGACTGAAAAATCGGAAAAATGTAAGTTTGAAGGGAGTTGGGGAGCTGGAGTTGGGGAGTACGGGGGTTTGGGTGAAGAATTGATGGTGGAGTGTAGATTTGAGTTGAGTACCAATCCATATCTCGACATAACCTTACTAACATAATAGGGCATCGGCATCTGATCAGAAATTAGTGCCAGATCCAGTGATTGCTCAGGCTTCACTTCATAACCCTCTACCGTTACTCATCCGTCCTTATGTTTGGCCTTTTATCTTTTTATATCCTTTATTTTCATATTTCTATTTCTTGAAATATGATGAATATATTCAAGGATCAGAATGGACTTTTGTATATCTTGGAACGATTATTTCCCTTCAAGCTTTGCTGAGTTTAATGCCATTTTGGAATGTTGAAATTGATAAGAGTTTCAATACTAAACCAGCTGATACAATTGGAACTGCTTCATTAATTCGTTTAATTCCTGTTGCTAATAGTGGATCTCCAGAAATTTGTAAGATTCAGAAGATTAATACTGTTGATCATCAAGAAATCTCGTTTTTATTTCAAAAAAGAAGATTTATTTTTGATGAGGAGATGGGTACCTTTAACCCTCCCAAATTTTTAATTGATGAAAAAGATCTGAAACTAAATGTTTATCAAACTTCCAGAGGTATTACTGGTGGTCAAAATAAAATCGATGAATTAATTAGAAAATATGGTTCTAATAAGTTTGATATTCCTGTCCCAACTTTTACTGAACTTTGGAAAGAACATGCAGTTGCACCTTTTTTTGTTTTCCAAATGTTTTGTGTTGCTCTTTGGTTTATTGATGAATTATGGTATTATTCATTATTTAGTTTGTTTATGTTGGTAGCTTTTGAATCGACTGTTGTTTTCCAGCGTCAAAAAACAATGGCTGAATTTAGAGGCATGGGTATTCAACCATATGATATTTATGTTTTTAGAGATGGAAAATGGGTTGAAATTTTGACTGATTCACTGTTACCTGGTGATTTGGTTTCTGTTGCTCGTACAAAAGATGATTCAGGTCTTCCTTGTGATTTGATTCTTATTAATGGTTCTGCTATTGTTAATGAAGCAATGCTTTCAGGTGAATCAACTCCTTTATTGAAAGAATCTATTCATTTACGTCCTGCTGATGAACCACTAGCTATTGATAGTTTGGATAAAAATTCTCTTCTTTTTGGTGGTACTAAAGTTCTTCAAACTACTGAAGTAGTTAAAAGCCATGTACCTCTCCCACCAGATGGTGGTGCTCTTGCTGTTGTAACTCGTACTGGTTTTGAAACTTCTCAAGGTAGTCTTGTTAGAGTTATGATTTTTTCTACTGAACGAGTTGGTGCTGGTAATAAAGAAGCGTATTTTTTCATTCTTTTCCTTCTTATATTTGCTATCGCTGCCAGTTGGTATGTTTGGACTGAAGGTGTTAAAGTTGATCGTAAACGTTCAAAACTTCTTTTAGATTGCGTTCTTATTATTACTTCTGTTGTTCCTCCTGAATTACCAATGGAATTGACTATGGCCGTTAATGCTTCTCTTGCTGCTCTTGGAAAATTCTATATTTACTGTACTGAACCATTCCGTATTCCATTTGCTGGTAGAGTTGATGTTTGTTGTTTTGATAAGACTGGTACTTTAACTAATGAAGATTTGGTTGTTGAAGGTGTTGCTGGATTAATCCCTGGTGATATCCGTGGATTGACTGAGATTAGTGAAATCCCTCATCAAAGTGCACTTGTTCTTGCATCTGCTCATGCCCTTGTACTTCTTGATGATGGTGAGGTTGTTGGTGATCCTATGGAAAAGACCACTCTTAGTGGAATTGGTTGGACTGTTGAGAAGAAAGATCGTGTTCGTTCAAAATCAAATCAAACTGATAAACTTCACATCCTTCGTCGTTTCCAATTTTCGTCTGCTCTCAAACGTTCTTCATCTGTTGCTAATGTTGATGGTAAAACACTTGTTGCTGTAAAAGGTGCACCTGAAACTCTTCGACATATGATTACTGACCTTCCTGAAGATTATGAAGAAACTTATAAATCTTTCACCAGAACTGGTAGTCGTGTTCTTGCTTTTGCTTATAAATACCTTGAACCGCATATTTCTGAATCAAAGGTCACTTCTCTTGTTCGTGAAAAGGTTGAAAGTGATCTTATTTTTGCTGGTTTCCTTGTTTTCCATTGTCCTTTGAAAGAAGATGCTATTCGTACCGTTAAAATGCTTAATGAATCTAGTCATCGCGTTGTTATGATTACAGGTGATAACCCACTTACTGCAGTTCATGTTGCTAACGAAGTTGCTATTGTTGAAAGGGAAGTACTTATCCTTGATGCTCCTGAAGAAGCTCATGGTCTGCATCATGAACTTGTATGGAGAACTGTTGATGAAAAGACCATTATTCCTATTAAATCTTCTGATCCTTTAAATATTGACCTTTTTGAAACTTATGACTTGTGTGTTACTGGATATGCTCTTGCTAAATTGACTAGTCATGAACATATTGTTGATCTTATTCGTCACACTTGGGTTTATGCCCGTGTTTCGCCTACTCAGAAGGAATTTATTCTTACTACTCTTAAAGAAGCTGGTTATACGACCCTCATGTGTGGTGATGGTACCAACGATGTTGGTGCTTTAAAACAAGCTCATGTTGGTGTTGCTCTCTTAAATGGTACTGAAGAAGGTATGAAAAAGATGGCTGAAAATAACAAGATCAATGCTCTTCAAAAAATCTATGAAAAACAAGTTGACCTTATGAAACGCTGGAATCAACCTGCTCCCCCAGTCCCTCAAGCTATTGCCCATTTATACCCACCTGGACCTAAAAATCCTCATTATGTTAAAGCCATTGAAGCTCGTGGTGGAGTTGTTGATGAAAAATTATTAGCTGAAATTCATCAGGCGGAAACTAGACAAATAGCTGCTAATAAATCTGCCGCAATTGCTGATAAAATCACAGCAATGATGGAAGAAGAAGATGATAATGACCCTCCCGCTCTTAAATTAGGTGATGCTTCTGTTGCTGCCCCATTTACATCTAAACTTGGTAATGTCTCTGCTATCACTCATATCATTCGTCAAGGTAGATGTACTCTCGTGGCAACTATCCAAATGTACAAGATTCTTGCCCTCAACTGTCTTATTTCTGCATATTCTTTAAGTGTTCTTTATCTTGCCGGTATTAAAATAGGTGATGGTCAAGCTACTATTTCGGGTATACTCCTTTCTGTTTGTTTCCTTTCCATTTCTCGTGCCAAGGCTATTGAAGAACTTTCCAAACAGCGCCCTCAACCTGGTATTTTCAATTACTACATTATGGGATCAATCCTTGGTCAATTTGCTATTCACATTGGAACCTTAATTTACATTACCAACCGAGTTTACGAACTTGAACCTCGTGACTCAAATGTCGACCTTGAAGCTGAATTCAAACCTTCTCTCCTCAATACTGCCATTTATCTTCTCCAACTTGCCCAACAGATTTCCACCTTTGCTGTCAATTACCAAGGACGTCCTTTCCGGGAAAGCATCCGCGAGAACCGTGGAATGTATTGGGGGCTTTTAGGAGTTGGTGCCTTAGCGCTCTCTGGTGCTACTGAATTCTTACCTGAAATGAACGAAGGTCTCAAACTGGTTCCTATGACCAGCGTATTCAAATTTCAACTTTCTACTGCTATGATTATTGATCTCGGTGGTAGTTGGATTATTGAAATTATCTTGAAGCACTTCTTCATGGACTCCAAACCTGCAGACATTGCTCTTAGATATTATGAGCGTGCTGGAACTCTTGTTCAAAAGAAAAATCAATAGGGGTATATATAAAAATATGACATAGATGTAGAGTAATCGTAATACTAAATAGTAATTTTCCTGTCTTATTGCTTCCGGCGGCTGAGTCGCAGAGCAGACGCTTATTTTTTTGAACCGGGCTGTCAAATATTTACTTACATGTTCACTAGCTTTAATCGGTTGCTGAGTGATAAGGCGCTTTAGAGAATGGTCCTCGCCAGCACACGGGATAGTAGGTAGCCCGAATAAAGGTGAGTGTACAGATGAGATTCAGTATGATACTTATAATGTATGAATAACAATAAAAATGAGTAGCAATAAATAATAACAACACAATAAATAGTATAATACCAATAAAAGACAAAATAAATTGTAGTAAATAACAAAATTTAAGATCTCCGTGTCACTTAAATATAACCTTGGGTTTCGTCATGCTGCCTGACTTCTAGCTCATGGTACCTGAAACCCGATCTGACGACTTGTTGTAGTTCTTCAAGACTGATAAGCATTACATCGTGCCCGGTCTTGCCATCAAGAACACCACGAGGAACGGAGATGTCCTCATTCACGCGTACAGGAACCATTACTTTAGGAAGAAGACCCCGTTTCTTACATTACGATTAAAATCTTGCCTTTCAGCTAGAAGGCACACCGGGTGCTCAGAGATGCCGGTCAAAATAAGACGATTTTCCTCCCATACATCTATTTTCACAGTTTGACGCTGTGCGAGCTGGCGGATTCCTTACCTGGTTATTTAGATCACTACGTAAAAGACCGAGAAGGCGGCCGAGGTCAACATTTGATGTAGAATAGAGGCTGACCGAGCTCCTTGCACGCCATCCTTGCGACGTGCAAACTAAGCTTCACGCCAATTATAATATCGACATGATTATCTCGTCGTCGTCGTAGAGATAATCAATCCATTATCCTATCTGTATTCCTCTTCGATTTGTCTTTCCTTTGCTAGACTTGTAAAATATCTAAAGCTCTCGGCACTGGTAAGCTTGATCTGCAACGCTACAGACACTTAGATTATTACCATAAGCTACAATATATTGATTGATGTACGGTTTATCAGTGCTGTAATTTTTCCTCTTGAGCAATTCCTGATTTATTTCCGAATCCATTGGCACTCCCTTCGAAATACCTCACAAAAATCTATGCCTCAAAAAATATATAAATATTCATCTAATCCACCGTTAACGTATTAAACCTTTCACAATGTCTTATAGTCTTTTGAGGAATTTCCTTCTGATATATTTTATTCAGATTCAATTAATTAACTCGTTAGAAATACATAAAACAAAATTACCCCAATATTATATAATACACAACTAAATAATATAAATTGTGTCTGATTCCTCATGAACGAACAACTTGTTATCCGCACTCATTTGTCTGAGAGCAGCCCGCGCTTCTCGATTGCTAAATACGTCCTCAGTTTGCATACGCTTATTAACTGCCGAAATAAGTACTTCAATAGAAATTGGATCATCAGGTGGAAATTGCGATCGATCAGCGAGCAACTGACCAGCAACTCTACTAAATTCGTCTAATCGCGATCGAGAGACCTCCCCTTGAGAAACAGAAGCATCTGCAGTTTCGACAAGACCAACAGCGGGTCTTGATGATGACGATGCATCTTGCGATTGTGAGGCTTCGACACTGGATGCCCATGATTCTTGAGAGAAATCTGGTCTTGGTTGTGAAGATTCTGGGAGTGATTGAGAACTATCGACAACTCCTCTACGAGCCGCAATCGCTTTTTGTCTTGCTGTTGTAATTCTTTGGGAAACAATATCATCAGTAGCAACATCATCATCTAAGTCCATATCACCATCAACATTAAGCGATCCTGCTGGTCCTCTTGCTCTCCTACTACTTCTGGTAGGAACGTCCTCCTCCTCATCTTCAAGTTCAACATCAGATTCTTCATTTTCGTCATCTTCAAGATCCGCAGTAGTTCTACGCTTTTTACGTTTTTCGGGCTCAATAACTTCCTTGAAAAGAGCATAACGAAGAATCTCCTCAGCAACACGAGCATCATCCTCTTCAATACGAGAAGACAACCTAGCTTTGGCATGGGCTGTAGAAAGACGAATGAGAGTTTCGAGGGTTCTGGCTGTGATTGGAGAAGTACGACGCTGATTGATAGTGAGATCATCATTACGGAGACCTGAATATGTTGCAATAATATAATCTGAAGCTCCTTTCGTAAGAATTGGTTTTATACGATTCTTAGCGTATTGGATATATTTTCGAATAAATGGAATGCTAAGAACTTGATTCTTTTTATTATTATCCCTATTAGCAGCAGCTAATCCAGCATGAATCAGTGGATTGAACTTTTCATAAACTGTGTCATTGGAAGTAGCAGAATCTTCATCAGCTTGATCACCGACTGACAAGCTCTGTCCTTGATTTTCGCGAATTGGAACCCCCTCTGCCATTCCGGCTGCTAAATATCTGTGCATTCTTAAAACATGCTCAGAAATAGCTCTGTCACGCGCATCGTCAATTTCATCTGTAACAACAAATAATAAATCGAAACGTGATAACAGTGAATCTGGTAAAGCAATATTCTTGTGTGGATCTTTATGAGTATCATACTGGCCATATATTGGATTAGCGGCCGCAATTACACTACATCTAGCATTCAAAGAAGTGTGAATACCTGCCTTGGCAATGGTAACCGTCTGCTGCTCCATCACCTCATGAATAGCAACTCTATCCACATCACTCATCTTATCGAATTCATCGATACAAACAACTCCTCTATCTGCCAATACCATTGCTCCTGCTTCGAGGCGTCTTTCTCCAGTTTCCTTATCAGTGGTAACAGCAGCAGTTAAACCTACTCCAGATGAACCACGACCTGTCGTGGCAACTGCTAAATTGGCAGTATTGAGAACGAAACGCAACATTTGAGACTTTGCAGTAGATGGATCACCAACCATTAAAATATTAATATCTCCTCTTATATGAGTACCATTTTCAAGATTCTTTTCTGAGCCGCCCAATAACATTAATAAAACAGCTTTTTTGATATAATCATACCCATAAATACTAGGAGCTAAAGATTGAGATAATAGCTCAAAAACATCTTTTTTCTTGGAGATTTTATTGATGTTACGAATATCTGTGTCGTTTACAGGGGTTTGAGCAGTTGAGCCATTCGCTTTAGATGACAATAAAATAACATTATTAGCCAATAATACTGATCGGAAAGTAGCACTTTGATTATTAGCGCCACCACCTAATGATCTATAAACACCGACCAATTGAACACGGTCACCAGGTTTAGCCTTATCTACTAAATCATCATCCATAATAACATCGATACTTCTAGGCAATTGACCAGCAGGTGCCTTCTCTGGCATTTCTTGAATTGAAATTGTTTGATGATCTCTATAAGTACTATATCCATATTCAGTGACTAATGGATTTCCATTGCTATCTTCAGTTGGATAAACACTTGTAGTTGGTAATGGATCAAATGAAGTAGTTTGATCTCGGTACTCACGAGCATGGAAATGACCAGTATTTTCACAATAATGAACAGAACGGATAACTTTTGGTCGAACTAATGAACAACGAGTAACAATTCCTTCTAAACTGACCAACTTACCAAGATGAGAAGCATGGATAGTTCTAGGGTTAACCCAATGATCACCGAAGGAGCCTTTAAAAGCAACATAGAACTGAGTCTGGTCATCAATTTCATGAATTGCTGGATCTCTAATAGCAAAGGCAGTTTCACGAAGAGCTTTATCAACAGCTGGCAAATAATCAGATGGGTGATTTAAGATACCATTCCAGAAACTACGGTCATATTCTCTTAAATCATCAAGCGATACTGGTAAACGAGTCGAATTTCGTTGTAACATTCGCCTGATTTCTTCTTTATAATTTGTTTGCCCATCATTATTATCAAGAAATTCAGTAAATTTACGAACTCTGTCGCTGACAGCAGCATCAAAGTTATTGATTTCCATTAGAGGGTTGGAATAAAATCTTTAATTTTAAGATTCGAGAAGTAAACAGGACAAACAAAAAAATCGAAAAGATGATTGAAATGGAAAGGAAATGTATTGGGAGCGCGATCGTGAAAACGCGAAATGCGAAACGCGTCTATTCTATGCACGAAATAATTATGTTTCCTTTTTAGTTAAATTGAACTACGCGTCACAATGCAGGATCTGTCGATCAGCGTTGTGGGTGGGGGCTACCGCGAGTTCATAACCAGAATAGAGTTGGTTATAAGAAAGCATGAACGTCTATTTTACAGTTAATATAGACGATTTTAACGGTGGGTTAGAGATGCTCTATGATGATATACTTAACATAAGCGATGGCGCAGAGATTGGCCATATACAATAATTAGATGACAGCTATCTTGGAGTCACATCATTGCGATTAGCTAAACAAAGGGAAGTACATTTTCAACATGATATAGTTGTTCTGGAATTAAGCAGGGACAAAGAAAGAGGTGATAGTTTCGTTGAGACACCGTCAGTCAAAGTTGCGGAAGTCGACAGCCTATTATCTGTTTACCGTAGTAGCGTCATCAATGATATAACATACCTAATGCATAATAATCTTGCCTGGGATAAATACCCAATTACCAATACCTGGAAAAAAGTTTCTTATTCAATTATATCACCTGCTTATGGATAGAACCGGACGGATGACTATGGATGGCTACATGAAGTGTAAAGGTGATTAACGGTTATGGCGTCATGCATGGCGGGGGCGGGTACTGGCGATGGGATGGTGGGACACGATCTCCGTACGCAAAGGAGACGGTATCATCAAATTTGAAGTGTCTGTGCCGAGAGAAGGCGTGATATAGAATTTTAATTCAAGAGAGTGTTGCGATATATAAGTGAGATGAAAAACAGGGGTGATTATGAGAAGAGTATTAATCCTTCGTTCCCTCGTCATTCTCATCTTTTTTAATGCCGAATAAAATTGATTACATTTCATAATGACTAAAACGATTAAATGTGCATTATTGAGGACGGAGAATAAAGTCAGATATGATAGGATATATTGAGAGCAAGAATTATATGCAGGCTATAGGCGGAGAATAAAGTCAGATATGATATATTGAGAGCAAAATTGTAGGCAAATTATAGGGTTGATGTTAGCAGATCTGAAGTGGCAAAAACTTTATAGGACTGCTCCCCCGAGGAGCAGAGTTTTCCTTGACAGTGCCATCTCAGGGGCCAAAAATATATTAAAATGTAAAGTTATGCAATATCAATAGTGCCGTTTAAGAAACTTATGGGCTGATTCATCGGAGAACGATACCCTATGTGGATATCACGTGCTGCCTGCCCGTAAAAGTCCGGGGAAGGGAACTGAATATGCGCACCCCCGAGACTTCCCGTTTAACAATCATCATAGTTTTAAACAGATTTCTTTCTAAATAACCGGGATTTACCCAACAACTGCTTCATCCATATTTCCGTGAATTATCCTAGTGATCCTTAAATAAATTAAGTTAATGCACACAGGAGAAACGGGGAGACAATGGCCTGATTTTAGTACGTGCCTTAAACCTTCCGGTCAACCGTCCAATAGAGATACAGCTAATATAATGGTGATAGAGTGTATATATTCCAATTATTTATTTTTATATAAATATCGAGCTATACCAACCAAAAATTACATAAGTAAGGTATCGAATTTAATAATATATTATCAATATGACCGAAGTACTTACTCAGGAGCAAATCAAACACATCAAGGCTGGTGTTCCTATTATGGAAAAAGCTGGAGATTCCTTTTTAAAAGACTTCTATGATACTATGATTAATGAGAATCCCAGTTTATTAAATGTCTTCAATAAAACTCACCAGCGTACTCTTGATCAGCCCAGAGCATTGACTCATGCTGTTGTAATGTATGCTAAAAATATTGATAACTTAGGTCAACTCACTCCAATGGTTGAAAGGATAGTTAACAAACATGTTTCTTTAAATGTTCAACCTGAGCTGTATCCAGTTGTTGGTAAATACCTTTAAAAGCAATTGAAAAGAAATTTGGACCTGAAGTTGCCACTCCAGAGTTTCTAGGTGCTTGGGCAGCTGCTTACAATAGATTGGCAGATATATTAATTGGCGCTGAAAGAAATGCCTATGAAACTAATAAGAATTCTGTTGGTGGATGGGAAGGTTATCGTCAATTCAAGGTTATTGAGAAATCACCAGTGACACCCAATGTAACTTCATTCAAATTGGTTCCTGTTGATGGCAAGAAGACTCTTATTCCATTACCAGGTCAATATCTTGGTTTCAGATTTGATATCCCAACTTCTGACAATCATGTCTCCTGTAGACAGTACTCAATTTCCGACTTTGTGGAACCATTATTCTCTGGAGCTAAAGGATATCGCGTTTCGATTAAGAGAATCCCTGGTGGAATAGTTTCGAATCATTGGCATAATGAAGTTGAAGTGGGAACTATTATTGATGTTAGCCCACCTGGCGGTGAGTTTACCTTGAAAAAGAATCCAGTTTCTCGTAATGCAGCATTATTCATAACTGCTGGTATCGGTATCACCCCAGCTATTTCCATGTCTAAAAAGGCTTTATTATCGGGACTGAAAGTTGGACTTATTCAATGTGATCATAATAAAGAAACTTTACCATTCCAAGAACACTTTAAAGATCTTGCTGAAAGATATTCTGAAGAGGAACAATTTGTCCATAGAGTTTATTTATCTGGCGAAGGTCAGCGACTTACAAAGGAAGAATTATTGAAAATTTTGGATCTTCCTGATCTTCATAAAGCTGATGTATATGTTATTGGACCTAAATATTTCATGAGTGATGTTAAGGAATGGATTGAATCATCACCTAAAGAAAGTGCTAACCATACGATTTATTATGATTTCTTTGGACCAGCTCAATGGGACAATAATTAAATGATTGTTATAATTTGTTTTTGTTTTTGTTTTTTGCTCCTATTTGTTGTGTGTTTAATCTCCCTATCTCATAACCATAATAAATAATTTTACCCCTGATTTACCCCTTACACGGCGCAATCGGGTGAGTACGGTGGACATAATCGCAGCACCGATAGGTTATAAAAGAAACCATAATTCAGCAATTGCAAGCTATCTAAACATCGTGCTATGTTATCATATTTATAAAAAAAAAAAGTTCATAAATTACTAAAAATAATAACATCAGTGCTTAGTTACTTCCTCTCACTCCAGCATTCTGCATCTCAGCATGGGTTAGGACAATAGCATCGTACGGCTTCGTCATCGCATCGCTTGATCAACTTCACACCACCTTCGAACTTCACTACCAATCAATGATCTATTTATTATCATGACAATACGAATCTTCTGGCCTTTGGATGTGATTCATCTTCAAAGAAGCACTGATTATCAACCTTCTCTTATAATTGGTTGGAATAATTCAGATACGGATATTGTTGTAGTAACAACATTACCATTCCTCGATCCAGCGTTAGTTGAAACTTTATTATTAAGAGATGATTTATTGAAAGGTTCAAATTATCCATGTCCTCAGATTTATGAGAGATGTGGACTACGTAGAATGAGTGTTTTAGGTATTCTAAATGGTACTGATGATAATCTAAAATTGGCGAATAAGAAGAGAAATATATCATTAAATGCAATATTGGATAATGAGATGAAATATCCAGACCACGAATTAATTGGTAGGATTAGATCGAGTGGTAACGCGAAGATGAATAATATTGGCGAAAGCCACGAACAACCTCAATCCCTTCCTGTTACAATACAAGTAATCACTTTTGATCCTCCTCTTCCTCATCGAATGCAATATTTATCATTATATCCAATATCGTTAGCATTAGCGGAAAAGTCCACCATGACCGTTATAAGTGAGGAATATGAAGCTAACTTGGTTGAATCCTCCGAAAAAAGACATGTTCTAATTGAAAAAATATTGGAACATTCTCTAAGAGATCCGAGTTCAGCTCTAGGACAAGGAAGATTATTAAAAAACTGCATAGCACAGATTAATTGTTCATATGAATTAGGAGAACTAATGAGACAAAATGCAGCAATTTTGTTTCCAAAGTTAAAATCTCGAAAGAGAAGATTGAGTGTTAGTGAGTCAGTTTTAGAATCTGCTCGAACAGTTCATGATGGATTGTGGAATGCCATATATGTACTATGGTGCTCAACGATTCCATTTTTTAGTAGAATTTTTGTTGGTGGCATATTACTGGGTAGAGTAATTGCCGAAGGAATATTACGAGTGATTGAATGGCGACCGGGAAGTCTATTGAATGAAGATAATGGGATTATGAATGGAAACGGAGCAGTTATGCAAACAAAATTCCCCTCTCCTCCACGAGCATTAAAAGATATATCAGCTACTGCTCAACAAATAGATTTACGTTTGCAACAATTTTGTTATTGGCCAATACAATATTTAACGATTAGAAAGAGAAGTCAGAATTGGCATAGTAATACCGACTTTAATATTGAATATATTCGATTTTACAATACAATATGGTTGGTAATCAATGATGTTATCCTTGGAGTAGCTTTTGGGGGAGTTATATTAGACAATAGAGGGTATATTGTAGAGGGAATATGTTATTTTATTGATGAAATTCTTTCGATTCAGTTCAAAGACATAATGTTATGGCTAATGGATTGGCCTGGAGGATTGAAATTGAATAATGAATTAGCAGCTTTTTTTGGAGAGTTATTTTTATGGGTGATTCAATTCTGGGCAGCATTTTTAAATATATTTCGACCGTATTTTTGGATCCCTGTTTCTATTATAGGATATGCTGGATTTGGAGGCGTTACATTGTCAATATCATTAATATCAGATGTGATATCATTTTTAACTCTTCATGTTTATGCATTTTATGTTGCATCTGCCCGGATATATCACTGGCAATTAGTTGTATTGCATTCATTATTTCATTTATTTCGTGGTAGAAAACACAATGTTTTGAGAAATCGAATTGATTCGTGTAATTATGAACTAGATCAGTTATTAATGGGTACGATTTTTTTCACGGTGTTATTATTTCTATTACCAACAGTACTAGTTTTTTATTTATTTTTTGCCTTTAGCAGGTTGTCAATTGTTTTATTATGTGCTGGATTAGAGAGCATTTTGTCATGCCTGAATCATTTCCCATTATTTGCTATTTTACTGAGAATAAAAGATTCACGAAGACTTCCAGGAGGGATCAGATTTGAATATGAAGATAAACATATCAAGTTGCAATCAGTTCCACTTGGATTTAATCATATTTTCCAGCAATATAATATTCTTGGGCAGCGATTAAGGATGCATTATTTATCGTTTCAAGTTATAACCCGATTATTAAGTGGGCAATTTGTTCCTATTCAGCGAACAAAGTTGTACATCCTCCTATACTCGATGTTACCAGAAGAGAGAGTGAGTTTAGGAGAGTTGTACAACGAATTAAACACCTTATTGTAGATGAATGACATGATTTTTGTGATCCCTCTTTTGCCTCCGGCGGCTGGGCTCTGCCCAGACCCGTTGCTTGCTGCGCTCGTTCGATTACGTCCCTCCGCGGAGCGGAGCAACAGGTCTGGGCAATGCCCAGCCGCCGGAGGCATACTGTTCGTTAGATTAGATAGTATATTGTCTATATGCCCACAAGAGTTTCCCTTCTTCTAATGCAAATACATATGCATAATATTGTTTGATTTCTTGTCTGCCTCATTAAGCTTTGCTGTTAGTTGGCAAGACATCCTTTTTCTTTTGTTGTTGAACTTTGGCAACAGCGTATACAATACCGGCAAGAAATCCAAGGAAAATAGCAAAACAATTCGAAAAGGTGACAGGAGTATCAAAGAAAATTAGCCCAGATAAAGCAACTGGTAACTTGTTTAAGGCTCCAACCATACTGTAAGTAGTGGAGGAAGTGACTCGAACACACCAACCAGAAGTATATGAAATACCAAGTGAAAATAATCCAGAAAGAATCATCAACGAGAAAACCATATTACGAGTAGCAGGAGGGAAGTTAAGAGCAATATTCTCAGAACTCCAGTCCTCAAAAAACAATGAACCAATTAAAAGTACTGGAATTGACAACAAATTATTATAGAACATAGTATCCAAATCAGTGAAATTAGTCAACTTTATACGTTTACGAAGGAATAAAACGAATCCGGCATTTGACAAACAATTAGCAAACATCCAGAAATATCCCAAATTGAAAATTCCATAGGAAGCAGATTCACTACCAGGAGCAGCAGAAGTAATATCGGCCCAAGAAGCAACAACTGATGATAAAACAATAAAAACAAATGACAATAAAGCCATAGGAGTAACACTTCCACCAAACCAAAGAACTTCACCATAAGCAATAAGAATAATTGTAACATTCTTAAAAATAGTATAAACAGGAATAGATAAATACTGCATAGCCTTGGAAGCAGTATAAATCATTGCAACCAACAATACAGAAATAGGAAACCATTTCTTAGCTTCAGTATGGTTATAAGAACGGAAATTAACGACTCCGGTTGCTTTTAAACCGAGAATCACCACCAAACAAACAAATGATTGTACAGCCAGAAGAATACAATTGAAATTGAAATGACCTACTGATAAGACATATTTATTTGTAACTGTCATCATAATTGATGACAGACAGTAAGCGAGAACCGCTACTGGAGGAGAATTTTGAAGAGAAATATGAGGTTCCAAAGCCATTTTTAATTTATGATAAATCAATCTTGAGAATTTCAATAATAAAAATAATGTGAATAGTCCGAATATTGTATATACTAAAAATACACAGAAACTATCAAATCAAAGTAAAACGAAGATACTTTAACTTAATATTTTCTAATTCGGGTATGAATATAACTTTAATAATGGGTGGATCTAAAAAGATTATTTAGAGATGATTTACCAGAAAAAGAGAGATAGACGAGATATATAAGGGAAAGAATTAGAAGAAGCCACGCGCCTATTTTTTTTTTGGACGCGTATCATTCATTATATTACTGATTGTGCCTGAGTTACACTCGCATATTACTGTCGGTCGAGGAATTTTCACTGTATTCCGCCGTGCATTTTGCTCCCCCTGGATATGCCTGCGGCGGCCGGGCTCTGCCCGGACCCGTTGTTCCGCTCCGCGCGGAGAATACTACGGTTTTTAACTGTCAAATGTCTACTGAAATCTCTGCGTAGCGGAGAACAAGGCGCCCGGGCAGAGCCCGGCCGCCGGAGGCTGACAGTGTTCATACCGCCCTAACCCTGCGAAGGAAATTAAAAACCCATTTGGAGTGATGCTGAAAATCCGGAAAAAGCGAACGAGGAATGGACGCAGGAATTAACCCGTTGCTAACTCAGCCGCGAGCGTCAGCACCAATGGTGAAGGAGAAAACGGCCAGCTGAGCTTGTTTTGGGCGGTCGCTTCAGCATGGCGATTGTCAAAACGGAAGAATGCTTTTTATTTACTAGTTTCACTCGTTCTCAAAATTATAGATAGAGTAAATGTACTTTAGAGAGAAGTACGGTATCTAGAAGAGTGAGGATATCGTGTATACTGAGTTCCGTTCAGTTAGCCGTGCGAATAGAACGTCATCTGTCTGAACGGTCGTGCCATCGTGAGGGCGAGCAGGAGTAGGCAGTCTATCAAGCCTTCGTTACTTTGGTTCAATATTATGAACTCATCTCGCTATATTTCCTTCTCTGTTCTTTCAGACAATTATTAAGAAGTCTTCAATAAGTCCTGAAATTAAATTCTATTTCACTCTGCCAAATATTCTCCGATATAAAAATATCTAACTTTTCATCTGTAATAAATCAACCACGCTAACCCGCGCCCGACAATTCACACTCGCATCTCGCGTCGTCTTCGTGTTTCATGTACCTCTTAATTAATCCTCTGATTGCGAGCTTAAGTCTATGATCCTGGGGATAATAGCCCATCATGAAAAGGCAGAAACAAACTTCAATCAGCTCATTCTTTAAGCGTCCTGTAAAAAGTTCAAATGGTACTACGTCTGTGAATAAGACTGAGAATACGGATCAATCTTATAGGACTTCGAATGGATCTGTAAATAGTGGTGACACTAAACTGAATCAGACCAATGACCAAGATTCAAAAGAGAATACTCCTATATCCAATTCTTTGAAGAGATATGCTAATGAAAATGAAGATACTTCAGGTTTACTTAAAAAGAATAAGACGGGTCCGGGGCCAGCTGCAGGGTCAGCTCCACAGACAGCTCCAATATCAGCTCCAATCGCAGTTCCAGTATCTGATCCGGTACCAAATCCAGTTCCAGCTACACTGTCAGACCCAGAATCAGCTCCAGTATCTGATCCAGTGGTAGCTCCGGTACCAGCTAAACCATATCTCCCTACTCAACGAAAAGAATTATACGAATTCCGTAAATCGAATCCCTCAGATAAATCCCCTCAAACGGAAGAGCAGAGGAAGCTACATAACCTATTTCTGGCTAAACTAGGTAAACCAGGAAGCTTAGAAAAAATAATACAGAGACTTAGACAAAATGGATCAGATGAAATTGCTGATCAAAGTAATGATACTGATCCTTCCAGTGATGATGAAACTACCCCCTCTGCAAAGCTTAAAAAATTTGCTAATCCTAAAACCACCACCGCTTCCACCAATCAAAAAAAATTAACTCCACTTGAAGAACAGTACATTTCCTTAAAAAAAGAGTACCCTGACGCTATCATCCTAGTAGAAGTTGGTTATAAATATAGAATATATGGTTATGATGCCGCAATCGCGGCAAAGGAAATTGGTTGGGCTTTAGTACCTGGAAAAATGAGCATCGATAATTCACATCCTTCTGATCATTTATATGATAAATTCGCAACTTGTTCTTTCCCTGTTCAATCTTTAGATAGACATGTTAAAACTTTGGTAGAGAAAGGTCATAAAGTTGGGGTTGTTAATCAAATGGAAACCGCTGCCATTAAATCAACTGGCACTAATAAGAGCAAAATTATGAAACGTGAATTAACTTATATGCATACAAAGGGCACTTTTGTAGAAGA
The DNA here is from genome assembly GCA_030575175.1 of Sugiyamaella novakii. Taxonomy (NCBI): domain Eukaryota; kingdom Fungi; phylum Ascomycota; class Dipodascomycetes; order Dipodascales; family Trichomonascaceae; genus Sugiyamaella; species Sugiyamaella novakii. The sequence goes on from JAJMIH010000046.1 coordinate 81,462, forward strand.
ATTCCAATATCAAAGCCAAGGTCAATTTTCTTCTCTCGCCACAGCTGGAGGGTATTTACTTGCAGTTTGTACTGATCAGAGAACTCGAACTTCACCCTTGCACTTTGGCATATTAGCAGTTAGGACTTCTACTGGTGATATCATAACTGATGAGTTTATTGACACTCCATTATTAACTGAATTTGAAACTCGTCTACTCCATATTCAGCCATGTGAAGTGATAATTATTGGAAATGTTCCTACCAATGTAACCACCATGATTAAAAATCTTTCAACCAGAGGTTCAGACAACGTAACGACCACTAGAATTCGTATTGAATCTCACAACAGGCCTACTGACTCTGAAACTTCTTCATTAATAAACAACTTCTACTCCACGAATGATAATATTATCCCCCCAACAAACCTCACACCATTATCCTCCACCTGCCTTGCTGCTCTTGTTGAATATCTTAAAAAGTTCAAACTCGAAAATGTACTATATCTCACAAAAAACTTTTCTTCCTTTACTAGCCGTAGTCATATGCTCCTGAACGCAAACACTCTCACAAGTCTGGAAATCTTCCAAAACGAAACAACTTACACCGAAAAAGGAAGTTTATTCTGGATAATGGACCACACTCGCACTCCATTTGGCCAGCGTTTACTTAAAACTTGGATAGCTAAACCATTAATCAATCGAGAACAGCTGGAAGAACGAATAAACGCAGTTACCGAACTGTCATCCAGTTATACCCCCAAAATCGCAGATCTCACACAAATAATGAGAAGATTGCCTGATATGGAAAAAGGTCTTGTTCGATTATATTATAAGCGTTGTTCTCCTAAACAGCTTTACTACACACTTGATTTTCTTCGAGAAATATCTGTTGCATTTACCGACACTGATCCAGAAAAAGTCGGATTCAAATCAAAACTTCTAAACGACCTATTTGCTGCACTTCCAAAAGCAAAAAATATCGTTATTAACGCCCTCTCTCACATCGACGCCTCTGCTGCCAAATCTGATAACAAAGAAAATTTCTTTAAAGAAGACGATTTTGAAGAATATGAAAGTATCGTCGATCAGAAAATGGTACGTACATCCCCCTGTTTTGCCTCCGGCGGCTGGGCTCTGCCCAGACCCGTAGCTCGCTCGGCTCTTTTCTTCTAACCCCCTTAGCTCATTGGAGACGTCGAGAACAAACTAAAATCCCACCTCATAGACATCAGAAATCTACTCAAAATTCCCAAACTAGAATACAAGACCGTCCTTCAAACCACCCACCTTCTTCAATTTCGAAAGTCTGAATCTAAAAACCTCCCTAAAGAATGGATTCGTGATAGCTCCACCAAAGAATTCCATCGCTATCATACCCCTCACATCAAGAAACTGCTCAAAGAATTGGATTATCACCGCGAAAAGCTGATTCTTGAATGTGACGCTGCTTTTGCGAAATATCTAAACAATCTCGTACAGCACTATGAGCAATTTCGAGAAGTAATAACTGCTCTTTCCCACCTGGACTGCCTAATGTCATTGGCAGCAGTCTCTTGCAATCCTGGATTCGTTCGGGCTGAATATGTCGATACCCCTTGTATTCAAGTGGAAGAAGGTAGACATCCAATGGTTGAACAGCTTCTATCTGCTGGTTCTTTTGTTCCTAACAGCGTTGATATGTCTCACAACTCAAATAGAACTTTGATTATTACTGGGCCTAATATGGGTGGTAAAAGTTCTTATGTCCGACAAGTTGCTTTGATCTGTATAATGGCTCAAGTAGGTTGTTATGTACCTGCTAAGAGTGCTAGAATTGGAATCGTAGACGCTATATTCACAAGAATGGGTGCATATGATAATATGCTTGCTGGTGAGTCTACTTTCATGGTTGAATTAAAAGAATGTGTAGATATCATTAATAATGCTACAGACAGGTCGGTTGTTATCCTCGACGAAATTGGTCGAGGGACTGGTACCATGGATGGTGTAGGTATTGCTCATGCTGTATTATCACATTTTATCACGGATATTAAAGCGCTAACTTTGTTTGTCACTCATTATCCTTTACTGGCAGCTTTTGAGAATGAATATCCTAATATTGTCTCTAATCATCATATGGGATTTCTTGAACGTGATACAGATTTGGGAAAAGAAATTACCTTCTTATACACTCTTGTAAAAGGTATTGCACATAGATCGTATGGACTTAATGTAGCCAGATTGGCGGGAATACCCCAATCAATATTACAATCAGCTGCTAGTAAGTCTGAGGAATTGGAGAACAGGCTTATTGTATGGCAAAAGGAAAAGCAGATTATTAAGGATGGACGGTTAATTAAGACTATTATAAGCGGGAAAATTAAAGATGTATAATTAGTATATTATTTATTTATAGATTAGTTTGCTTATGAAATTAATTGTTTAATATTCATGTTGCTATGTAAACTAACAATGAGTTGGAGGTAGAGAGAAGTTATTTTAACTAAATAATCTTTTCGAGGAAATATCACGTGATTTTGCCCCTACTTAATCCTGTGAAGTCAAAAAGGTGTGTTTGGTTGCACGGCTCTTACTTTGATGTTCATACATCTCCAAGACCTAATCATATACTACGAATGACGCTACTAAAGTGATGTCTTTTCGAGCGTATGGGAAGCATCGGAAGCAGTCATGGATAGATGAATTTTCAAGAAGAAAGCAATGGAGCGCATTGGGGGAAGGTGATCGATCCAATGTCTTAGATGAGTCAACAGACACGGATCTAGAGAAACCAGGCCCAGAATATAGTCAGAGTCTAGATCATAAGCCAGAAGCAGAAGAAGTAAGCCCTGAGCAGATTATTGAAGATTCGGAACAAATTTTTAGTCCTAAGGAAGCGTCTGAGTTTATTCATGATCGCGACCAAAACTCTCATAAAACTGATTTGAAGCGCACACGGTCTACATCTCCAAAGAAGTTACGAGCATATTTGCCAAAAAAATTGAAAAGTGATGAAAGTCAAAATGTCATATCTTCAGCTCCTAAAACTCTTGGCCCTCCAGCCTCAATCACGGAAAAAGCACCACCGCCAATAGAAAAGATACAACAACCACAACCACAACCACAACCTTACCAACACTCACTCCTACAATCTCCATCTCGTCTTTCAAAACAAGAAAGTGATGCTTGGGGATTCTTTGATGATATTGTGACTCAAAGTCCAACTAAAAATTCAAAAATTCTAGCAATGGACGTTGATTTAAATGCTGTTGAAAGTGATCATCACACCTCATCTCCAGACCACACTTCAAGTATAAGTTTGAGAAGAACAACTTCGTCAACGGAATCATCAAATCAGAATAAGAAACTGTCTGAGAATAGTCTTGGTCTAAGAACGTTTGGCAGCTCTTCCGAATCTCTGTCACGTGATATCGTCCTCTCTACGTCTAGTAATACTACTTTATCTTCCATTTCCAGTGTTGGATCTCCTCCCTCCAGAAATGCTAAGCGGATATCATCTCAGGTTAGTGTAAAGAGAACTTATGGCTCTGCCAATCGTAGATACTTACCGCTAGAGGATGATTTGGGTGATAATGAAATAGAAAGCAATCCGAAATCACTACGAAATGGTAGACTCAATTTAGAATTTGGTCCTTTGATTTATTCAGACGTGAATGATCGTGAAAGCGAGTTGTCAGATGATGATAAGGTTGATTTAAAAAATTTCGATGAATTACGAGCTCATGGAGTAAATACTCATTTCATTAATGACGTGCAATTTATTATTGAAAGCATCCAAGAAGGTTGTAATAATAACAACCTGTCATTACAAAGATCAAGCTTATTACAATTAGCATCTAAGTCTTTAGATAGAGATTTTATAATTGGGTTTAAATCAACAAATTTCCCAGTGATTCTTTTATCGGAAATGAAAAATAATCGAGAGGATGATTATACGTCATTTTTATTTGGTGTAATTTTGTGTAGGTTACTAGAAGAAGGAGGAGTTGGAATTGGCTCATTGATTGCCCAAAATACTTGGATTATTGATTTTTTGGTGTCAATGTTAGTAGATCAAGAAGATATTTTGAAAAAAGATCGAAGTAGAGACGAAAATATGGGAGATGAATCAAAAGGATTACAAAAGCAAGCCCGTTTAAAGAAATCTTTAATGGGGAAAAAGAAAAAATCTTCACCCTTTCAAACGTCATTAATAAAATTTGTAGAAAATATGGATTCATCATTATCCATTAGTTCTCAATCGTTAGTAGCATTATCAGCATTTATATCATTGGAGAAGTTAGGTCCTCGAATCGTACAAACTGTATTGGATGGGTTAGTGGATCATGTAGATGATTTTTTATTAATTTCGCAAGATCTTATGGATAAATTATTTTTCAATGAAGGAAAGGGTGATAATGATGACAAATTGATTATTGATTATCAATTACAATTACTTTATTTGGTAATGGTTCAATTAGAATTTCTAGCTGATGGTGATGAAACTGGCAGCGTGTTGAAGAATATTAACCGTGATAAGGACAAATTACCTCCTATTATCTATGCTTTGACGTTATCGGAAAGATATATGAAAAGAAAAGAAGATGAAAGTGGAATTATTTGTAGGCTCAAAAATTTCACTGTTGCTACATTACGAATTTTAATTTCATTAACATCAAATGCTTTACCTGATAATGAACAGGTGAAACAGATATATGATGGAGGGCTTGCTGAAGGATTGGTAAGTTTCATTAGTAATCGAAAGAGTAGTTCGCGAAAGAGTGGTGAGCCAGATGATGATATTTATTTATATGCCTCAGGATTGCTTGTTAATCTTGTTGATGGTAATAATAGTCAACATATATGTTCAATGTTACTAAGAGATAGGAATGTATTATTAAATTTGAAAAATAGTAGCTTGAATAGTGTTGAAAATTGGAATTCTTCTAGTAAAACAGAAATTCATATCAAAGGCTGCGAATATCTTGCACTTGGATTATTAGCAACCAATCAATCAATTGAATCAAATCGTGAAGAATATTTTTCTGAAAATGAAATTAATTTAATAAAAAAAGGTCTTGAGGAATTTGAAAATAAATTAGGTAATAAATTTGGTTATGGATTGCATAATCAAATTTCAAATGTATTAAGTCAACTTTAGACGTTGGAATGTATATTATTTATAGAAATAATTTAATGAATTTGATTATGATAATCTCACGAAGCAATTCTATCAGTAATCCAATGACCATCATCTGTCTTTCTATATACAAACCTATCATGTACTCTATTAGGTCTTCCTTGAAAAAATTCAAATTCATAAGGTTTAATTCTTAATCCACCCCAGAATGGAGGGCATGGGATTTTATCAACTCCTTCAAATCGTTTCTCTTGTTCAGCAACTAACGCATCTAACTCATGACGATGAATTGACTTAGATTGAGGGCTAGCCCAAGCACCAATTCGAGATTTACGAGGTCTTGTATCAAAATAAATTTGTGATTCTTCAGTTGATAATAATTCAGTAATTCCTTCAACACGAACTTGACGTTCTAATTCTTTCCAAAAGAATGTTAAAGAAGCATGAGGGTTTGTTTCAATATCAGCAGCTTTTCTTGAACTTTTCCAATTTGAATAAATGACAAAATTTCCATTTTTATCTAATTCTTTTAATAATACAATTCGAGATGAAACTCTACCAGAAGGTAAATGAGCGGTTGAGAAATTTAATGCTTCTGGGAGTAAAATATTAGCATTTTTAGCATCATCAAACCAAGAATGGAATTGTTCAGCAGGATTGGGGTCTAAATCTTCTCTATCAAGAGAGAGAATTCCATATTGTTCAGTTTCAGGAGCGACTAATTGTTAGTTGAGATTATGATTATACTTTATCATGCCACTTACAAATGATTGTTTCTTCTTTTTTTGGGTGTTCCATTATTACTACAAGGATATTTTTTATTTACAAACAAGTGAATGAAATAATTAATAATTGAAAATTAAAAATTTAGAAAAATACTTCCGAATATTATATCTCTAATCTCCCGGTTAGATAAACGTCATTCAACAATGGACAATGGCTTGATAAATGTCCCTCGTTATCAATTGCCGTATACGGCTTCAATATGCAGGGAAACCGGAGGAATCCGGAGTAGCATAGGGATTTAGAGTAGTAGTAGGAATGACGAGCAGTATAAGTCTGGTGATGATAAGGGGTTTATTTCAGTAGGATGACCTGATGAGAGAGTAAGTGGTTTACAGATAATGAACTACAAATCTAGGTATCGTATCGGCAAGTCAACATCAAAATATCACATGACTTATTTGCGCGTGCGCGGTAAAACCATTTACTCGATACACGTTAGCAGACTGATATCAACATCACCATCTCAGATAGAACTTAGAGTTTCTTAGTTTCTTACCATGGCTACGATCAACTCCTTAGACCTAAGCTCAAAATCATGGCAGGATATCTTTTCTACCTACCGGATATCAGATATCCAGGTTCTAAGTAGACAATTGAAAAGTCAAGCTGATGCTAAGAAACAGGATCTTCGTGATTTGGTAGGTGGTAGATATCGAGATTTATTGAAAACTGCCGATACAATCACCGATATGAAGAAAGTTGTCGTATTAGAAGATTCTACTTTAAGCGAATTATCAGGAATTCATCATTATTCAAAATGGAATCAGGATGAAATAAATGTAAATAAGTTCCTAAGGTCTGACAAACAATCTCATCTGCAAAAAACTGCAATTGATAGGTTATATCGAGCGGTTGTTCAGTTAATAAATAGAGAATTGAATTTAAGAAAAGGAGAAAGTAGTAAAAATCTTTCATTAATAGCTAGAAGTTTGTTTTTAGCTAAACTATTGAGTAATGAAATTAGTAGAGGATCGAATAATCTAACATCATTGACAAACCAATGTTTAGAAAAGATTGAGGGTGAACTTTTAAAAAGTTCTAATATTTCTTCTCGGTCTTCTTCCTCTTCTTCGTCCGTCTCGTCATCCTCCTCCTCCTCCTCCTTCTCCTCCTCCTCATCTGACCTCTTTATTGCTTATATGATTACTTCTCAATCATCTCCAAATCAATTGCTACAAAATTTCTTAAACTCTCGCGAAAATTTCATCACGAAATTGTTGGAAAAGAAAGACTCCACGTCCCTTGTAGAGGCTTTATCACTAGCAAGTTCCACATTATTTGTTGCACATCAGTCATTTGCTCAAAACCAACTTCACCGATTAGCTGCTCAACAGGCAAATGTTTATACAATTTTAGATTCTCCTGAATTCGCCACTAATGATATATCAAGCTATAATGAAGAATTAGGTTTTGATAAAGTTCGTAAATGGTTACCAAAATCCATCGTTGAATCACAATGTCTTCCTGATAATTGCACAAAAGATATCCAAGGAAATGGTAAACCTACCGATAAATCTCGTGAAAATTTCAAAAAAATTGAATGCTCTTTTGTAAATAATGTGGTAAGAATTTTCTCCACTACAATCAATGCAATCCTTGACCGAATGGATGATCTTTCCGAACTCGTTAAACTATATAATAATATCCTAGAATTACTACTAAGAGATAGTAGAATCTTTATTCAAGATTCGGCTACTAATGAGGATGAGACAATTATTTCTTGGTTTAATGGAGAATTCCAAACCGACTGGAACAATCGATTCAAACATATTTTACGTGAAAAGGTTATTGGGCTGGGTAAAGCCGCTAAAGAATGCGCGTATGCTACTAATGATATCATAATCAATGGCAGTACTCCACCCAACTATCTCTTATTAACTTCAATAACTGATATTTCTCTTAATGAAGAATCATTACCGACGATTTTCAAGCGATTGAATGATTTTAGCAAAGGATATCATGGGGATGTTATTGATTTTTCACAATATTGTGTTGAATGGAGTGACACTATCAGTAAATTACGAGAACAGGTTGATGTATTTGCTAAATTAAAATCATTGGAAGAATATGATGGTGATGACGAAAGTGAATGGAAATCTAAAGGTGTTGAAAAAATTACAAGATCAATTAATGAGTTTCAGTGCATTATTCTTGATGAGACCAATGATGTTTATGTTAGTATATTGAATTATCTTGAAGATTTGGCAAAATCGGAAAAGGCAAATTCTAGAAGTTTAAGTTTTGTTATTAAGTGCGTTGCTGTTATTCGTGATACAGTTGGGAAGAAGATCAATGAAGACGAAAAGGAGCAGGATAAACTGCAGCTATTCCTTGTGGAAGTGTACGATAGATTGTCAAAAGAGCTTATCTTGGAATTTGTGAAAGGTTCTGAGTATGGTTACAATGAATTGAGTGGAGCATTCGAGTTATGGGAGGACGTAAATGGCATATCCATACCTAAATCACCATCTTCTGGAATACTTGCGTTATTGGCAAGGATTGCATATTCTGTTGGTGAAGTGATTGGTAAAGATGATATTATTTGGGAGCATGAAGAGTCAAGATTGATAAGAGAAGCTTTTTGTAGGAGCATTATTGAAGGGATAGAAGGTTTTGAAGAGAGTTTTAAGAAAATTTTGAAAGACAATATGAATGGAGAGGAGGGAAAAGTTGAGGAATTAGAAGTTGACAAAGATAAGGTAGAGGAGGAGGAGGGGCCAGAAAAGAAGGTTGGTGATGAAAAGGAAAAGGAGACGATAGAGCAATCAAAGGTACAGAAGAAAGAAGATCAGGAGAATAAAGAGAAGAAGGAAGTGCAAGAGAAGGATGAACAAGTAAAGGCAGAGCAAGAAAATGTAGAAAATAAGGAAGCTCAAGGTAAGGAAGAGCAGGAGAAGCTAGAGGAGATTAAAGCGCAAGATGAATCATCGCATATTAACACAGATAAAACTATATCTGAATATCAAGGCGATGTCGTTGCTGATAAATCTGGCGAGGTTGAGAAATTACAGGAAAGTACAAATCAATCTGAGGAGCAAGAAACATCTGAAGCATCAAATAGCACACCATCTCTTTCTTCACCAAACTCCCAAACTATCTCTTCCACTAAAGCTATCACGCAATTATTTGCTGATCGTACTTATATTCAACTCTTGTTCGGAGTTCCTCCCAATGGTTCCGATTCCGACTCCAAATTTCTCACCGATCCCGCTATCTCTGAACTTATTAAAACTGCAATGAAGGATATGGTATCCAGAACGTACCTCATGTACAGCCCAATAATTTAATAATATAACCATACTAAATTCCATTCATTACACATAAAACTAATACTACAGAGATGTTGAAGACTATTTAACAAACGAATAGTGTGCTTAATCGTTTAAACCAACATCTATAAATAAAAACAAAGAAGTCGTGTCTACAAACGCGTGATCATGACATGACATAATGGCTACTGGTCGATACGTTTTCACTGGACCGTGACGACTACTCAACGGTTGGTATGTACCACTCATTGATCATTCATCGATCACTCATTAATCAACAACAACTCAGCTAGGACAAATATTCTAACTGTTGATTATCATTCCCGCCCTTCACCGAAGGATTATCTTCAATTTGAGTATTTGAATCATTTCGTGTTGCAGAATCTCCATTACCTTGATTATTATCGTTATCTCCATTTTTGACTCCTTCATTCGTATCATCCGTTCCTATTGGTTCATTATGGTAAGTACTATTAACACCACTAGTTTCAGATTCACCAATTCCATCACTACTAGCACTGATATCAGCTGATCCACCACCATTCTCAGCTTCCTCTCTTTCTTTGCGTTCTCTTTCGGCAATTTCAGCAGCAGTCAAAAATCTGCCTCCCTGACCTCTTGGACGTCTCATAGCATGTTTGTGACGACTTTCATGAAGATATGGACGTCTACCGCGAGCAACTTTAAGACTTTCATCTAATTTAGCTCTTGCGACTCGTCGTTTGAGGATTCGGTGATATTGTTTCGCGTTCACGTAGAACGGCTGTTCAGCTGGTTCGCCAGCATCCATTGTGATAGAAGAAGATAGTTAAAAGAAAAAAGACTATTACTTTCGTAATTATTATCGCCAGTTGCTAGATCCCTGCGAATATTTTGGGGAGGCCGGTACAGGGGATGCAATTGTTGATTTAGATTTCTCTTCAGAAGAATATTTACTTCTTTCCAATATAGACTGAGCCAGTCAGTCCAGTTTGTGCAAATATTCAATTGAAAACTTAAACTTCACGATACCCTACTTAGGAAATAATCTGGTCGGCCGAGTCTTGACGGATACTGATTATTCCGTCTCGGATATTTTATAAAATTTTCCGATTAGAGCATGTTTTGTAGAACATTTATGTAGCGAGGTTGTGGGTTAGGGATGGGGTACCAACCTATGACTCCGGCGGCCGGGCTCTACCCGGACCCGATGCTCGCTGCGCTCGTTTGTCAGGGACTGTGTGTCAACTCCGCGAAGCGGAGCAACGGGTCCGGGCAGAGCCCGGCCGCCGGAGGCATAGACTCAAGGTAGGGCTAATAAGAATAAATAAATAAAGGATTATTAACGGCGTGGGCGTCGACAAGTCGCTTCAAGTTGCTCGATTCTTGCAATTAACTGATTATTGTCGGTTTGTAACTGGCGTATTTTCAAACTGTGGTCGGTTTGCAGGTCTTTAACTAATTGCTGAAGGTCGGACACCACTTTTGTGAGTTCAGCGATATTATTGGAGTCAGATGTGGCGATATCTGCAAATGACACCGCTTTCCGTTTTTTAGAGACTGATGATGGCAATGCGTAGTCATCGATGTTGGTTCTGGCAGGGGATTTCTCAGACAAAATTGGTCTTCTAGAGGGAGATACTATTGATGGCAGGTGATTGGTAGAGGATTGGGGGATTCTTCTTCGTGTAATGGAAGATTGTAGAGCCGAAGAAGCGGTAGTCGACCTGGTGGCACGACCAGAGCCGGGTGGGGCTGTTGTAGTAGGTTTGAAACTTGGTGTCGATATGGCATTGTTAGCACGCAGTGAAGAAGCGGTGCCATTAGTAGTTGCTGAGAATAAATAAGATCTTGATTCTGTTGAAGGAGTAGATAGTTCAGAAGGTACTTGTCGTTTATTTCTAATTGGCGATTCTCGGGTTATTCCAATTGAAAAGGCTGGAGTGAAGGTAGTTGGTAAACCCCGTTCAATGTGCTCACGAATAGGCTTGAATTGTTAGATTAGTTTAGATGTAATCAATATACAATGTTACTTACTGAACGCCTCCTGCAGGGAGATGTTGGCTCATTAGGATGAAGCCTTGGATAGGCAGTATTATTAAAAGGAGCCATTACAATCTAAAATCGAAATCAGAAATTTAAATTGAGAGTGTGTGATATTGTGTATTGGGTATTGTGTGACGTTTGAGATAGAAGGTGTGATATGTATTGTTTACATTTCGTGGGATGATGAGTATGGTGGTTTCCAGGGCAACAGATGGGATTTATGCAGGATAGGTTCTATGCAAGATTATGTAAAGAACGAGATGATCAGTGATACGCACCGTTATTGCAGTATTTAGGATTTTCATTGAAGTATAGGAACGAGCGTAGCTAGCAACGGGTCCGGGCAGAGCCGGGCCGCCGGAGCCAGAAAGTTGGATTAGACATACTTTCTCCAGTTATGTTCTTCCTTGAATCCAAGAACCTCCCTAATTTTTCGATTGCTCAATGGAGCTTCCCATTCGCCCAATTCACGAGTGATAGGAACGTTAGGACAAACTTCTTTAAGGAATTGAGTTGTGGGGACGTCAGTGGTGATGGTATCATTGGTTGCATTGAATACTTGAAAACCAAGACCACTTTTTTGGATAGCCAAGTGACAAATTTGTCCAAGATCTCTGGCATCGATATATGACCAAGCATTACGTTTTCTAGTCTCTGGCTCAGCAACGAATCTTTTAAAGTGAACATAATCATGAGGTTCAATGACATTACCAATTCTGAAAGCGTAAATATCATTTTTGAATCTACGAGCAAAACCACGAGCAGTCTTTTCATTACAAACTTTGGATAATGCGTAGGAATCCATTGGATCGGTATCATAATCCTCTTCGAGAGGGAAACTATGATAGTCGGTATCACCTTGAGAAAAACAAACACCGTAAGTTGTTTCAGAAGAAGCGATAATTATTTTCTTGACACCCAATTTACAAGCAGCTTCAATTACATTGTAAGTGGAGATAGTATTAATTTCATAACATCTATTATCGGGGACGATATTATCGGCTGGGATAGCAGCAAAATGTATGACTACATCGGGAGGGCCAGGGGGGGGACCTTCAATTGAGAAGCCCTGGTAATTGAAGTGATTAGTTAAAGCATTGAATACTTCACCTGATTTAGTGAGATCGGTTTTCAAAGTGAAAACTCCAGCGGTAGGATCAGGAAAAGGAGCTAAATCTAAGTTGAGAACTTTATGTCCTTGAGATAGGAGGTATGGGATAACATGTCTACCAGCCTTTCCGGAGCCACCAGTGAAGACAATACGAACCATTTTGAGTAAGAATTGATGTAAGTGGGTATGTGGGTTTGTTGAGGAGGATTCTAGAGGATATTTATATTGATTTTTCGTCGGATATGAGATGCAACCCCCACGCGGAAATGTAACGAAGATCAACAATCATGCATGTTGATGTGTTGATCGGGGTTGGTCGGGATGTCAGCACGTTGACGTACGGTGACTTACGACATAGATGGGATGCGATGAGAGTGAGACATAAAATAATTAAGATGAGAAATCTACAAGGTGTTCTGGGAAGAGAAAGATAGTTCGAATTGATATTTATTGGGTTATTGATAAGAGTTGTGAGATGTTTGTTAGGTCTATAAGTGTTGTATATAGATTACGTATGTGCTGCAGAAGTGCGGAAGAACGCCGAAGATTACTCCACGTGAAGTAAATTATTTGGGGGCAAGAAAAGATCTAATGGGCTATGAGGTACAATTGTAATATGGAGGTTTGTATCACGTGATAACATATTTATATACAATTTTGAGTACACTGTGTCAAATAATACATATCTGTTATGGGAATTATAATCACTAATATATATATGAAGTTTCCAAAACAGTTTTCAAATCTTTCAAAAGTTTTCAGGAAAGGTAAAATGACACCCCTAGGGAACTTTTTTGAAATACTATAACGAGGCTGAAGTACGTTGCTCGCGTTGAAGGTAAGTTGCGCGGTAATTAGTCCACGGCTGTTAATACTCCTGAAGATCATCTCATCATCTGATGGTCACATCAACTGTATAAATAGTCTGTTAATATCCATTTGAGTGGATTTTATTCCGCCTAGAAAAAAAATAAGCATATCATTGAACTAGTTACTGGTTTTAACGGTGTTGCTATTTTATTTATACTCGTCTGATTTGCAATTGATTTGAAATTAAGGAATTGAAACTCGATAATAACAATCGATTGTAACTATAAATCTACAACTATCTATATCTCAAGATACACAAGCCTGATAGCTTATTAGGTAATCAGCGTCAAAGCTCATATTTCACACAAAATTCCATTCAAACCCCCCTCTATACCACTACAATCCTCATCTCACCTGACCAGATCATTCAAAATGGGCTCATCTTTCTCTATGTTAACGACCACTGGTTCAGCTGTTGATGGATTGGGATTGAAACCCCCTAAATCATATTCTATCAATCCATCTCAAGAGTCAAAAAGAAAACTTGATTTTTATCTTAAAGGAAATCATTTTAATTATGGAATTTTATTCAATAATCGTAAATTCCATAATCATCTACCTCATGCTTTGGTATCAGCTTATTATTTAGGAGCTACTCCTAAACAATTAGAAGGCATCTATGAAGATAGTATACAAAGCTTATCACCTTGGAAAGAAGATTCTCCTTCCGAAGTTACCGATGATGATTGGACTGAATTCTACGGTCGTAAAGATTATGAAAAAGCATATTTTGATTATTTCACTGATAAAATTAGTGATAGTAAACATGATTGGAAAAATATTGTTAAATCATTTTTAGTTGAAAAATATGAGTCAGATAATCTCTTGGCTGGATTATACTCAGGGTTAGTTCATCCACTAATTCATTTGGGCTATGCAATTGAAATTGATAGTCCATTACTTGGAATTGAAGCATTGGCTATGGCTTGTACGGAATATAATGATATTGGAAAGTTATTAAAAGATGTAGAATCGAATAATAATCCCGTTCAATCAGATCCTATACGAATTTTACATGAAATACGAGATGATTCAACTTTTGATAATCAATTAAGACGACCATTTGAAAATACTTTGCCTACATTGGTAGCGAAGTTTGCTAATCAAATTAATCATTATTCCAACAGATTAGATATATCTGATACAAAAGAAGCAATCAAAAAGTTGTTACAAACCGGAGTATTACTTCTTACTACTACACATAAAGATGATGATCCAATTTTTGATTTCTTTTTACTTCATATTCTTACATCATCTCAAGAATTGGCAGAAATAATTCTTAGTCCAACTGGTAACTACATATTCCCAGAAAAATTCCATTCAATACTTGTTAAACAACTATGGACAATTACAGTAATACTCTATATTTCCCAATTACGACCATTAATTAATCCAGAACGAATACAATCCTCGGACAAATCAGTTGATCAAATTTGGAAAGATACTATCAATAAAACCTTAAATGGCCCCAAGAAATATGATTCACATGCTATCAAAGCAGTCAGAGCAATGCTTGTGACAGAGCTGTTATCACAAGATACAACCGGATTCTTTGCACGAGCTGCAAATCATTTTGCTACTCATCGTCCGAATGCTGAATATGCAGGTAGGACTAATGGTACTCGTTTATTGGATGTTAAATTATAACTTTAACTATTATGGTTTGGTTCGACTGATAATACTTCTCTATTTGGCTATACATTGGAGCACGTCCTCATATTGCGTCCCATGTCGACGGTCAAAAAATAGCCTGTTTATCAGTAACTATACTAATAACGGGTGCGGGAGTGTGAGTGAGAGAGAACACCACCTCACGTCTATCTACTCATTAGTACCTTAACTATTCCAATTCAAGTCACCCCACCATATTGTATATCTCATAGCTTATTGTAGCTTAGTGGGCTAGCACGAGCTAATCTGCTGATACGGCTGAAGATTAGGATCGTGAATCATCAGACCTAAATACACGAGCCAAGACTTCCTAGGTCTGGAATAAATGGTATGGTTATCCGACTAACATTCCCACTTTCCCCCCTCTTCAATTTTAACCTGTTTCGTTCATATCTTTATGTTTTTTATGAAGTTAGTTTGCTGTGGTTTGTTTTATACTATGAAAATGTCTTAAAATCTTTTAATATAAATATGGGAGAAATCCTATTATTTCTCTTGTAATTCACTTCATCATATTCCTCATCACTTAATATTTTGACCTTACCTCAATTCTTACTTTATACTAACCATTATGGGTATTTTATCACACTTACATCTTCCTGGTGGACATCCAATTGATGGACTTGGTCTTAAACCACCAAAGACTTATGGGATTCATCCTCACCCAGAATCTAAACGTAAATTAGATTACTATATCAAGACAAATCATGTCAACAATAGTTTTCTATTCAATGATAAAGAATTTCATAATCATATCCCTCATACTCTTATAGCTGCCTACTTTCTAGGTGCTACCCCTGAACAATTGGATAAACTTTATAAAGTAGAAGTTCCTGAGCTCACCCTTTGGAGTGAGGAGAAATCATCGAAAGAAATAACTGATGATAATTATACTGAATTCCTTGGCAATAAGAACTACACTCGTTCATATTTTGATTATTTCAGTACCAAGATTAAGCACACTGATCTTAAACATGATTGGAAAGAAGTTGCTCGTGATTATTTTATAGATGGCAAGTCAATTAATTTAATGTCTGGTGTGTTTGGTGGTTTGATTCATCCCTTAATTCATCTTGGTTATGCAGTCGAAGATGGTAGTCCATTAGTTGCAATTGAAGCGTTATCTATGACATGCGTTGAATATTTTGATTTTGAAAAATTATTAAATTTCGGCGATACTGGTAATGGTATTTCACAACCTGAAGTCACTAAAGATCCATTACAGATTTTGACAGAGATTCGTGATGATCAAACTTTTGATGATCAATTTAAAGTGGGGTATATTAAACAGAATATCCCGATTTTACTTGATAAATTTCGGCCTCAAGTTAAATACTATTCTAAGAAATTAGATACCAGTGATCCGAAGGAGACTATTAAAAGATTGCTTCATTGTGGTGCAATGCTAACTGTTGC
This sequence comes from Sugiyamaella novakii, assembly GCA_030575175.1. NCBI lineage: Eukaryota > Fungi > Ascomycota > Dipodascomycetes > Dipodascales > Trichomonascaceae > Sugiyamaella > Sugiyamaella novakii. The sequence goes on from JAJMIH010000046.1 coordinate 97,709, forward strand.
TTCTCATAAACCAAATGAACCCGCATTTGACTTCTTCCTCCTTCATGTTCTCACTGCTTCTCAATCACTTGCAGAGATTATTCTCAGTAAACCTGGTGCTCATATCTTCCCTCCCGAAGTTCAACCAAAACTTCTTCAACAATTATGGACAATCATTGTCAGTCTTTATATTACAAGTTTAAGACCAGCAATCAACCCTGCACGAATACCAGCAATTAATAAGCCAATAGATGAACTCTGGAAAGATACTATTGACAAAACACTCAATGGTCCCAAGATGTCTGATGAACACTTAGCTAAAGCCACAAGGGCATTTCTCATTACTGAACTTCTTCTTGAAGACCATACTGGTTTATATGCTCGCGCAGCAAATCATTTTGCTAGTAATCGACCAGATTCTGAACCATACGCAATCTCTCGACTACATATGGATTATGCAGGTTTCCCAGATTCCACCAGAACCTTGGATATCAAGTTGTAAACACTTTCCCATACTTTCCTTTTTATTTCAATTCTTTTGTCGTAATTTTATTACAATATGGTTTATTAACTAATATAACTAATATAACTTAATTTTTACCGGGTTACTTCTCGTAAGTAAAAAAATTATATAATGTTCGCAGCATGGTTTTACCCAAGCGTCGATTAGCCAACGGCTTAACGCAGCGTTTAGGAATATACCGCCACAGTCTCGAACGAACTACACAACAGCCGAAACCATCGGAGCTCAAGAACGATCCTGATTTGCTCACCGATCTGTCGACAGGGAGGTGTCAACCAAAGGCTTCAAGGGTAGTTGCCAATAAATTTTGCAGCATACTAAGGCCAAAATCCCCTATACCTATCAATAGCTCCTTATGAACCCATCCAAACCCACCAACTCAACCCAATGAGGTCCCTATCTCCTGTAAACAGGGGAGACCCAACGATGGAGATGACCAGTGTCCTCTTACGAGGCAAATAGACAGAAGGAAACTATTGAAATAGTAAGGCTCTTCTTTTGACAGCTAACAAAACAAACATCAGCGTCAGCTTCCACACGAGTGCCGAATTGCTTTGACAATAAGGAAGAGTAGACACTCTCCTATTGAACAAAACACAGATCGTTTAGTAAAGAAAAGAAGAAAAAAAAGAAGAATCAAAAAAATTTCTGAAACGACTAAATTTATATTTGAAAAATATAGGCCGGGTAAGTTTGATGAGGTTCATGCAGGTATTTGGTATTTATATGTGGTAGGGATCCATGGTTGAACTCTCGATTTATATTAACGCAATATTAATATCAATTAATAAGATTACATGATTGCTGCTAATATAAAGTCTAACAAAATAATGAACCCATCTCGTTTCATTCTATAGTTCGACCGTCGTGCCATCAACTGAAACTAAATTCAGGGTCTTTTTTCATGCATCTTGAAATATTTCATGTCGATCCCTATCATGCGGCTAAAAAAAATTATGTCTATCACCAAGATTTCTATTCTGTGAATTTAATATTTCTAGTTCGATTCCAACTCATATATTTCGAAAAATGCCTTCTATTAAAAAGACTTCTAAATCAAAATCTAAATCCAATATCGATGGACTTATTAAAAAGCTTGCTGCTAATGATAGACCAACCAGAGATGAAGCACTTAAATCGTTAACTAATTTCCTATCTACACATGAACCGTTAGATGAAATGGAATTACTCAAATTATGGAAAGGTTTATTTTTCACCATGTGGTTCAGTGATAGACCCCGTACCCAACAGAGATTAGCAGATGATATGGCAAATCTGCTGGCAACTATCTATAAAGTAAATTTTTTCCCATTTTTAGAAGCATTTTGGGCTATAATGGCTCGTGAATGGGACAATATAGACAAGCATAGAGTAGACAAATTCTATCTTTTAATGAGAAGATATCTTGCTGCTACATTAAGACGACTTCAAGTTGAAAATTGGGCTTCTGAATGGGTGGATCAATACCAAACTGTTATGGCTAAATATCCACTAAATGTTAAGGACGGTAAAGTTTCCAACGGGTTAAGATTGCATATGTTTGATATTTATATTGATGAGATTGAGAGAATTTTTAATGAGAATGGAGAAGGAGAAGAAGCTGCAGAAGCCAAAGGCCGAGTTCCATTTGGGGAATTGTTAAAGCCCATTGAAGCATTGAGTAAAGATAGTCCATTAAAATTCATTCGTCAACGAGCCAAACAGTATGTTTTAGAAGATGAACGACTTGTTGAATGGGGAGTAGTTGAACAAAGTGTTGAAGAGGATGACGAGAGTGAAGATGAATGGGGTGGATTCGCATAGAAATGTATACGTATTGTATTTTCAACCTTTTAGTGCTGCCTCCGGCGCCGGGCTCTGCCCGGACCCTTTGCTCCGCGGAGCGGAGAT